>PVJA010002327.1:0-108690 GCA_004027025.1 Myocastor coypus
TCTCTCTCTCTCTCTCTCTCTCTCTCTGATGCAAAAGACTTCTTTTTTATGTATTTATTACAGGGTCTACTGTTTGTCACTACACAGATTGGACTCCAGTGATCCTCCTGTTTTCAGCTTCCCAAACAATGGGATTACAGGCACGGGCCACCATGGCCAACCTCAGTCATGGTCTCAGCACACCCTGGGGGAGGGGCTGGCATAGCACACACTGGGAATTGAACTACAGTCCCTACACTTGCAGGCATTTAAGTCTGCTGAACTATCTGGCTGACCTATAACTTTTCAGTAGAGACCAAAGCTCTGCTTTGTCTTCCTCAATTAGCCCGTGTTGAGGATAGCTTTGCTAGTCCTTACCTGAGAAAGCCAACTCACTGGTCTCCTTCCAGGCGCCTACTGCTGTGAAGCTCATTCAGCCTGCCATCTCTGTGACTGTTGGGTGAAACACAAAGTGCACTTCTGTTTTTTTTTTCTCATACTGACTAGTAAGTGGGGCTGCCAAGGCAGGAAACCGCTCCACAGTACGGATCATGTGGGCTGAACTGCTGTCCACTAGTATTTTTGACAAGACAACCAATGAGTATCAACATGGAAGGGATTCTTGGTTTCCTGGAACATAAAAATGTGATAGATGTGACCTTGTATAATCATATTTTCACTGATAACTATTTTAGAAGCAAAGCTGGGAGATTTTGAGGTCTGCTACCCTTTCTGCTTTCTGTAGTTTCCATAGAATGAACATTTAAATATAAGACCAAAGCACCCATTTCATTGATAGGAAAACAGAGGCTAAGTGGTACTTAAATGTACAAATCTAGCTATAAGCAACGCTTGAATTAAAAATTAAAATCTAAGCCTTGGCCTAGTAGGTGAACTGGACGAGTTGCTTCAAGTCTCCCTCTTTAAATCACTGAAAGAATTGACAGTTCATTGTACTAGAGTGTGATTAAGAGTAGCTAAGATTTGGTGAATGTTGAAGTCTTCCAAGTCAGTTTTTCTAGTGTCAATTCACTAGTCCTCACAACAGCCCAGTGATTAAAACATTCCCATTTTAAAACTCAGGAAACTGAAACAGAGGTCAAATAATGCCATTAAACTGCATGGCCTGGCTGGGTTACACTCTTTTTTTTTTTTTTTCTATATATTTATAGGGTAGGGTTTACAGGGTGTTCAGAGTCTCACTACTAGATTGGACTTGTAGTGATCCACCTATTTGCAGCCTCCCAGGAACTGGGATTACAGGTGTACGCCACCATGCCCAGTCTCAGTTGCCATCTCAGCAGGCCCTGGGGGTGGCACCAGCATGGCAGGCCTGGGGATCGAACTCCTGGCCCCTGAGCTTGCTTGCAGGTGCTTTAATCTGCTGAGCTATTTTGCTGGCGCTTGGGTTATACTCATGACAAGTGCCCTTATAACATAAGCCTTCTCACACTGGTTGACTCTGGCTTATGGGCACAGTCTCACACTTCAGATGCAGCAGAGCTTCTGAAGGCAACAGAGACCCAGGAACAAAGGTATGAACAGCTCTTTTCTGTTTTCTAACTAAGCAACCATGTGGTGTTGGCTGGGCTGGGATCAAGGCAAGATCGCAGTTTCATTCTAAAAGTCTGCCTAAGAGCAAGATACAGAAGATCTTACTCATGGGAACAGTAAGCATAACCCTTCTGCCACCGTGACTTACAGTGCTAAGTATAGTATTTATCAGCCTCATGTATCAGCTCACTGTGTGTGAGGATGTCTTATGACCTTTACTGGTGTGAGTGTTTGCCGGAGAAGGGGGCCGTATTGTTCCATGAGGAACAGTAGAAAGAAATCTGCTGTTGTTCTTCTATGGCATATCATCTTCTGTGACAACGTGCCAGCCATGCTTTGGGACACATGAAATGCTTTCTATACCCTCAATAGTATATTTTTTTAAAGGTAGTAATGCATGTCTATACTTTTGAAGTGAGTATGTAAAATCTCAGTAGAGACAGATAAGTAGGTCAGTCCTTTTACTCTTCTGCCTTTTGTTGAATTTGCAAAATTAAATTATGTAGAGGGATATATGTATTCCATCCTTAGCTGATTTTACATGAAAAGGGGCACACTTTTTTATGTATATAATGTTTATTGAATATTGGTGCTCATCATTTTTTAATTTTATGGATATAAGTTATTTTAATTTAGAGCCATAGTATGACTTCTTTTCTGTCAATTCTAAAAGAAAAAAGATTTATTTATTTATTTATTTTACTAATACAACAATGATTCTTATTTTGTATACAAAGCTCTTTGTGGTCAGGGAAGCTAATATTGATAGGATGAAGTCTTAGAATTGCTGATGCTGGGAATATTTAATACACGTGCACATTGCCAAATGTCTTATAAAATTTTTTTGTCGATCAATTTCTACATCTATTTCTTTCATTTAGCATATAATAACTGCTTTGAAATTGGTAAATCATTTATGTGAAAACTGTCTCAAAGTCCTCTTAGTGGATGTTTAGGGTAGAAAAACAAGAGGAGTCTTGCTGAAGTTTTGTCCTTGGTCTCTCTTTTTCCAGTCAATTTCAAGGCTATTGTGCTAATTACATCTCAGTGTTACTTTTTATATTCACAGAAAGCAGTGGTGCCAAAAAAGAGAAAGATGTGCTAAGCTTTAATATTAGGAACAAATATAGTGAGAACAGTGTACCTTGTAAGTGAAATATGTCCTTCCAATTTCAAAATTAGAACACTAACATCTAGATTTTTTTAAGTCAATGAAGTCTAAAGCCAAATATAATCACAAACATGGCTGAAAGTTTTACATTTTTGCAGCCAGTGGGCTTAAAAAAGTGCAAATACCTTTACATCATTTCATAGTTCAAGTTTTATTTCTTTTCTATTTAAAAGTATTTTATAGGAGTTTTCTGGTTAGCTTATTTAATTAAAGCACATGATTGAACCAAGTCAGTCTGGCCCTGGGGACCATGGTTCAATCCCCACCTTCACATGGAGCATGAGACCTTCCCTTAAGGAAGGAAGGAAGGAAGGAAGGAAGGAAGGAAGGAAGGAAGATAGATAGATAGATAGATAGATAGATAGATAGATAGATAGATAGATAGACAGAGAGATAGATAGATAGATACTTCTCAAGTTTTGAGGGCTGGCCAGTTAGCTCAGTTGTTTAAGCACCTGCTTGGGCAAACTCAGTCAGGCACTGGGATGGGAACTCCACATGCGTTACTAGACATGCACTTAAGGTACTCTGAGGCAGCCAAAAAAAAAAAAAAGTCCTTTGGGGGATAACCCCCTCCAACCTCCCTCCTGTTTCTCTCTCAAATGGGAGTTTTCTTTTGCCCCCCAAATTTTATTCTGCTCATAAAAAATAATATAGGCTTTATTTGCTATACAGTCTCTCTGTATGGCTCTGACTTCTAGTGACCCTCCTATCTCAGCCTCCCTAGTGCTGGACTGCAGGTGTGTGCCACCACTCCTGATGTCACTGGCCAGCATGGCACACGGGGATGGCACAGTATATGGTACTGGGAGATCCCACTCAGGCTCTTGTGCTTGCTAGACAGGTGATTAGCACACCAAGGTATCTCCCCAAGGTATCTGTTTCTAGTGCTATATTCTTTTTCAGCATCTTCATTCAGCACAGGCAAGACTCAAAAATAATATGTATTAATATGAAATGTCTGTAATACACATATATAGTAAGAAGGGAAATGCCTCCTTTATTAAATAAATATCTCCAAGCAGCTTCTGTCTGTCTGTCTGTCTGTCTGTCTGTCTGTCTATCTATCTATCTACCTATCTATCTGTATTTTTTAAAGGTATAATACTGATTTAATGGGCAATATGTAATTATTTCTGCAGAAAAGGGAAGATTATAAGGTGAAGTTACATGCTTGAGGTCAAGTAGATTTAAAATGACAGGTACCTGCTATAAACTGTGACTTTCTAGATATGTCATGTACAAAATCTTTACACTGCACTTTGGTATTTTCTGTCCAGTATTCTTGAGCCAGTCCTGGGTAGTGTCAATAGTAGTAGACAGTTATGTAAGATGACAGCACTCACTTCCCTGGTACCTGCTATCAGGCTTAAGGATAATCACAGCCATCGCTGCTAAATTATCAACAGTGTTACTTGCCCTACTATACCATACAGATTCTGAAGATGGAGGAGCAGTTAGTCCAATTTTCTGTTGCAGATGTATCCAGTATTACTTGCTGTCTTTTTGGACCATGCCTAGCCAGTGCCACACAAAAGACAATTAAACAAAGGAGGCCACTAAATCACTATATTTAATGATATGCTAATTAGGATTGCTATGTAGAAATTCCAGTCTAGTGCCATGATTTATATCCCTTCTGTTCATTCAGCCATCAAGTTCTCCCACATGTCACTCATTGTCCAAGACTTATACAGCACGCAGTTGAAAAATCTCATACAGATGACAGCTTGGCATTTCATTGGCTGTCTGACAGAAAGATGTCACCTTATGTTCCTCGTCTTCCATTTTACATAAGAAGAAAATATTAAAAGTTCTAATAGTCCAACCCAAACAGTCAGTATTGAGTGGGTTATCTGAAGCTATCTAGAGTTCAGGTCAATTGACTCATCTTCTCTATCATTTATTTTCCTAGAGTTATAAGATATTCCTGTCTGGTTTATTTTCTTCATAGCAAATTCGGATGAGTCTTGCTCTTTTCATTTTATAACGAAGAAATGCCACTTTCTTATTATACAGAAAGTAGGAGAGCAAAGAGTTGAACCTTTGCTTCTTGGACTGAGAGCTCCAGTCTGCTGTGACTTGCACTAGATTAAATGTGGTGGATATCTACACTTCACAGGGTCTATTGACTTTCTAAATAGTTTCCCCCACTGATATTACCTGATTCTACAGCATCTATGGGCAAAAAACGGTAAAACTTGTTGGCGCAATAAATCATTGCATTCTACACAAGTCCGTTAGACACAATCAAGTCTCCCGCATCTTATTTCTCACTGTCAGTAACACACATTATGTATCTCAAGTGTGGACTCCTATAATTGTCCCTAATGAGCTTCCTGATTTGTTACTCTTACACTTCAAATAAATTTAATAACATATTAGAAAAAATCCAAATATAAATATAAACAAAAATAAAATTAAAAAACAGCATGTATGATACCACTTCCAGATAAAAGATTAAGTCATAAATAAATAGCTTATAAAATTATTAAGAAAGTCAATTAAGAATTGACGACACACATAGACATTGGCAAATTTATTCTAAAATTTCCATGAAAAACAAAAGCACAAGACCAGCCAACAAAATATTTTAGGAAAAGAACAAATTTAGAAGATTTACCCCTACTGTACTGCAGAATTTACTAAGAAACATTTTTAATCAAAACAGTATGGTTCTGGTAAAAGTATAGCCAAGATCAATGGAAGAGAAATACCCAGAAATGCACCAACATACATATTTTTTACTAATTGTTGTTTTATTTTGTTTTTTTAGACAAGGTCTTGCTACGTAGTTCAGACTGGCCTCAAATCTAACAGCAGTCTTCTTGCATCACACTCCCAACTGCTGAGATTATAACTGCACACCACCATGCCCAGCATGGTGATTCTTGACAACAAACAAACAAGAAACTAGCAATATAATGGAGTAAAGAATAATATCTTCAAAAAAATTCTTCTAGAATAACTGGACATCCACAGGCAAAAAAATGATATAACAATTTGCGTCCAAACCTTAAAACCTTCATAAAAATTGATATGGAAATGCAACATACTGAATTAAAATATGTAAGTATAAAACTTGTAGATGATGACAGTATAAAATCTTTAGAAGTTTTTAAAATCCTTAAACATTTTAAAATACAATACCAAAGGCATAATTTGTGGCATAAAAAATCCATACACTGAATTCGATTTAAGTTGAAAAAATTCCACTCTGGAAGAGACACTGTTAAGAGATTGAGGAGTTATATTCCAACAAAGAGAAAATACCTGTATTTAAAAAAAAATCCAAAGAAGCATTCTTATCCATAAGAATTCCTCAGACTCAAGAACAACAAAACATCATTTTGAAATGGACAAAAGACCTTAAAGACCTTACAGATGTTTACCCAACAGATGTGTGAAGGTGGGAAATAAGTATGAAAAGATATTCCATGTGGTATATCATCAAGGAACTCAAATTAAAGCAACAAAAGACACTACTACACATTCCTCAGAAAAGAACAAAACAAAACAAAACAAAGCCCTGAATGCTCACAACCTTAAATGTTAGCTGGGGTATGAGTTTTTCGCTTATGGGCATGCAGTATACAAAGTTTTATAAGCATTGTGAAAAATGGTGTGGCTCTTCCTTACCAAGCTGAACAAGCTGTTAGTTACCATGTGGTGCGGAAATCAAGTTCCTTGGTATCTACCCAACGGACCTGAGAACTTACTGCCCTGTGCACGTTTGTAGTGGCACTATTCATAATTGACAAAACTTAGGACTGCCACAAGGCAGTGCGGTAAATGACTGAAAACACCATGATCCTTCAAAACAATGTAGTATTAGTTACACTTAAATGAATTATCAAGCTGTGAAGGGACATAGAAGAAACATAAGTGATTATTGGTAGGTAAAAAGAGAGCAGCATGAAAAAGAGTCCTGTTCTATTATTTCAGGTACATAACATTTGATCAAAATTAGAACTATTGAGATAGCAAAAACTCACTGGTTAAAAAAAAAAAAAAAGGGAAGAAGTGATGAATGGGTGGAGCACAAACAATTTAGTTTTAGTGGAACAAATCTGAGTGGTGCTGGGAGGATGAATACATCCCATCTCATACTTGTCCACACCTGTAGAATGTGTAGTATCAAGAATTATTCCAATTTTGGGACCGGGAAAATAGCTCAGTGGCATAAGTACTTGTCTGGTAAACAGAAGATCTCAAGTTCTATCCCTGATACTTCATGCATTGCTGAACCTGAACCCTGGGTGTGCCATACAGGCCACCAAAACCGGGCATGGAGGTGTGGTGCACACCTATAACCCAGCACTGGGGAAGCTGAGACAGGAGCATCACTAGTAGTCCAAACTGAGTAGCGAGACCCTCTATGTATAAAAAGAAAAAAATAAGTATCCTATTTTAAATTATACACTTTGGTTGTTGTGATACACCTGTATGTATACCTCACTTAGAAAAAACAGGTTACTACTGGAGGGTGTTGATGATGACAGGAAGATCTCTATGGAAAACAGCTGTGCTCTTCTGTTCAGTGTGTCTGTTAATCCAAAACTGCTCTAAATATTTTAATTAAAAAGGGAAAAGGAATAGTTAAGTTACATATAAAGAAATATATAATCAATGAAAATAGACTGAACTTCATAATAGCACTTACATTTACTCTTAATACATCTAAATAAGTTATGTACATTCTTTCCTAGCAGGTGACATATTTTAAAATTGAACAAAGTTTTAAGATTTTAGCATGAATAATCCCACATTTATACACAGCTGTGGGAACAGAATTTTTTTTTGCAAATTCTACACAAAATACTGATATATCTTCTATCCAACTATATGAATTATATATATATTCATACTGTACATATTCAAATTTATCTTTTTTTTTTTTTTTTTTTTTTTTTTTTCAGCATTGGGAATTGAACTCAAAACCTTGCACTTGCCAGACAGGCTTTTTCTACTGAGCTATTTCCCCAGACCCTTACATAGTTAAATTTAATACTCATTACTCTAACATATCTTTCAAAAAATATAGTTGTATTCCCCAAAGACCACTCAGTAATGTATCATTAAGTTTGTTAAACGAAACATGTTTTGGTTGGGGTTTTTTTTTGTTTTGTTTGAGCTAGGAATTGAACTGAGGCCCTTCTACTTGCCAAGCAGACACCGTGTCACTGAGCTGTATCAACAAAAACCATTGGCTTTAAAACAACAAAAGTGCTCCGCAGTGGGAGAAACCTCAGATATAATTATAGTGCATTCAAAGTGTTGGAGTCCAGCTAATGTTGATGGCTCAGTGGTGGAATTCTCACCTGCCAAAACGCTGGAGTCCCATGCAGCTATGAAAACAAACAAACAAACAAACAAAAAGATCTGTATGTCACAACATAGAAAAATCTCTAGAATATAATAACAGGGAAAGAATGCAAGCTTCAGAAGAAAAAAACGCGTATCCTTTTGAGGGTTAGAACGCAAGACTGCTCTTTGACAATTATACTCATATAATCATGTACATTTCAAAATAAAATTCAAGAACATGGTAGCCATGGCTGTATTTAGGTAGAGAATTTAGAAATTCTACATCATTTTTTAGAGATAGAATGCTCTTTTGAATCAGGGGCTTAGTTCTTTTGTTTTGGGTTCTCTCCCAAGCATTAAGTAGTATAGAGTAGGCCATCAAAACCATCTGTGGAATGGCCATCTTGACTATTTGTCCTGCTTTATTCTGTAAGGATGAGCTGGCATTGGATTCTGAGCCACTTTTCCCATTCTGTTGTTTGTATATCTACATATTAGCAAGGAAAATGAATGTGCTGGCTTAAGATGAGTGTGAAATAATGTGTAAAAGTTTTTTGTTCCATTAGAGTGGGAGGGCACTGTTGGGCATAACCACTTCCCCTTCAGGAGCTCAGGTTGCAAGACTGATACTCGTGGTTGGGTTAACTGTTTTCAGACTTCAGGCTCTGCAGGTAATGTGAGCCCAGACACAGTGCTGAGAATCTTCTTGAATTCTATGTTCTATAGTCAAGTTTTGGTCTTATAACTTGAATGAATCTGACCAAATCCCTTAACATTTGTATCAGTTTTTTTTTTTTTTCTTACAGTATTGTTCTTCTATGAGATCTTGTATGTAGCATGCACAATATAATATTTTTAGCATTAGATGGAACATTTTCTTGGCCAGCAGAAAGCAATGTAGTCAGTAAAAGATTACAGAATGAAAAATGAATAAACAAAGCAGTGAATATTGTGCCTTGTGATCCGATATCCACGGCTTTTCTCAGTGGCTGTGAGGAGCATTTTATACCACGTCCAAGGCTGATTTATTCCCAGTCAGATATAAAACTAACCCTCTATAGCTACAAGTTGATCTTAGTCCCCCTGTCCTGTTCCAGTGCTGTGGGTCTGGCTTCTGGTGGGCATCACTAGTGGAGTCATTTGGACTGATTAAGGTGCTGCTCCTTTAGTGCCCAGGGCTGATTCCATTCTTCTTCTAAGCTTCCTTTATTTTCTTTTTGATCCACATTTTTCACCTGGTTAGTTATTTGATTCTAGATTGATTTTGAGTGATTACAAAAATGTCTTGGTGTAGGTACTAGGTGAGCCCAGGATCATCACTGACTCTCTCTCTCTCTCTCTCTCTCTCTCTCTCTCTCTCTCTCTCTCTCTCTCTCTCTCTCTCTTTTCTTGTCTTCTTTCTTCTTTAGACCAGGTCTCACTATGCAGTTCAGGCTGGCCTTGAGCTCACTTTTGTAGCCCAGGCTGGTCTTGAACCCACATCAATTCTCCTGCATCAACCTCCCAAGTGCTGAGATTACAGGTGTGCACCACCATGCCCGGCCTGAGACCATCACTTTAAAGCATATTTTTGGGAAAGACAGCTTTCAGTCTTGCTGGAGTTTGTCAATTTACAAGGTTTTCAGAGTCCTTCCATCACACTGCTTTGAAAATGATGGTTTTTATGTTCAAAAACAGTGAAGTGGGAATATAATCCATTTTCACTGTAGGTTGTACATGTCGACTCTTACTAATCTTAAAATAGCTTGACTAGGAGTCTTCCAGCTTGTAACTACAAATATGACTACATATTAAGAAATATCCCATAATGAACAATTATAGTTTTTATCACTTGCATTATTTTTAAATTTTTCATTGCTTATAAATCCTGTGCTTCAAGTAGTAATCTGCATTTGACTACATGTACCTATGTGTTCATTTGAATACATTTTTCCATCAGTGAGCCCAGGAAGACCTCTTGCTCACCCTTCTTTAATCTTTGTCAGAGAGAGTGGCTCAGCATGGAATGAAATAGAATTTCTATTTCTGAACTCAGAACAGAGATATTACAGAACTGTCATTCAGGGTGTAGGCAGTGGAGACATTTAGCCTTTGCTTTAATAGTTTCCTTGCATAGATGCTGTATTCTACTGTGTTCTTAGAAAGCAGAAGGAAAAGAAAACTAAATGAATAAGCAAACAGAAAAGAAGACTCTTTTCCTCAAAGAACTTACACTTTTTAAAGCAGAGATAAATGTTAGACAAATGTAAAGTATATAGCATGTTTGAATATAGTAAATGTCATGGGTGATAAATGTAGTTAAAGAGACATCTGGCAAGTGTAGTTATAGCCTTAGAGTAGTGGCCAGCCTGCTGGAGTGGGCCTCGCTATTAAAGTGATATGTGAGCCCAGATTTAATGAGTTAAAACCTTTATATTCCAGGAATAGCTGTACTCTGTTGTATTCTAGACTGTATAAAGGACAAAACAGAACAAATAAGCAAACAAACAAACAAATAAAAAGAATAGCTTGTCCAATAGGGAGTTGGACAAGCTCTCCTGAACTACTGAGGCTGAGTTTCTTCACTTATAAAGTTATGAAAATATGCAACTTATTTTGCCATGGTAAAAATTATCCAGACATATAAAAAAAGAAATAGATATGCAACAGATCCTTAGTAAGTTGTAGGGTTTGTACTGCTTGTTTTGGCATTACAAATACAGATGTTTTAAACTTTGGTTTTAGCAAAGTAAAATGACTTCTTAACTGAATGTATTTACATTTCTTAAAGTGAACATGTGTCTCACGGTTTGTTAGGATTTGTGCCTAAATTTTCCCCCAAGGCCTCATGCAGTCTTGGGGAAGACTTTTAGAGTTCTTGATTGATTGATGGTCCAATGCTGGGATTCTAGGTATGAGCCCTTCACCCACCCTTGAGCAAGTCTACTGCACACATTATAAAGGACAGAAAGAGCCTTAGTCTCTACTACTACTCCCTTTTTCTTCTCTCTACTTTTGCTTTTTTTTTTTTTTTTCTTTTTTTAATGCCACCATGAACCCTGCATTGGAAAAATAGAGTGAAATCTCCACAAACTGTGAGCAAAACGAACCTTTTCTTCCTTAACTCTGGATGTCAGGTATTTTGTCTCAACAACGGGAGAAAAGAAACCAAGATATTATGGTTTCATATAGGCCTAGAGTCTGTGTCTTTAGGTAAAACATTATTTTCCTAACTTCATGTCGGAAAAGAACATTCCAACCTGGTTGGGCAGGTTCTTTCAACTCACTTAGCATTGAAGAAACCACTCAGGTCCCAACCTGAATACACTCAACTGTGACACTTCAACACAACAAAGCAGCTTATGGACAGATGAAACTAGGTTCAAAGAAGTACTTCTGGGCCCAAGAAATTGCACTGACTGGCTTTCCTATTGGTGGGACAGATACCTGACGCCCAGAACTTAAAAGAGGAGAGGTTTATTTTGGCTCTTTGTCCAAGGTTTCTGTTTATAGTCAGCTTGTCCTAAAAGAGAAACAGCATGACTAAAGTATACAGTGGAGGAAAATGACTCATGTTGTGGCATGTGAGAAGTAGAGCTGACAAAGAGCTTGGGAAGAAGTAGCCTGGGACCTGGGCCTGTCTTCAAGGTCCTGCCCCCATCCTCACTTTCTGCAGCTTGGCCCTGTCTTCTAACAGCTCATTCTAGTAGGAGCTGACTGATGAGGTCAATGTCTTCTTGCTCAGTCATGCCTGAAGGAGTCTCTTAATCCAGGCCACCTGTCAGGGAAGATGAGTTGGCACAGGGTCAGGTGAAGACACATGGATTCTGCACCTGAATTCTAGAAGGCAGAACAAGCTCGCATGGAGGGGCAGGCACGTGGAACTCGAAAATATAGGAAGATCCAGTGGCCAAAGCCAAATGCACTAAATATAGATGCAGAGACAATAGAGTCACTTGCAGTTTCCGGTCTGTGTTCAGAGCCAACCGACGGACGTATTAGTTTGGAAAAAGGGAGATGGATTCTGACCTTGGTATGAAAGCTGGCAGAGATTCTAGGCTATATGGAAGCTGAAGACAGAAATAGTTTGAGGTATGTGGCATGGAATTTAATGAATTTGAGGAAGGAGTTGGACGAAGACAATCAGCACTGTATCTAGGAGACCGCAGTGATGCTCAGGCTGACCTCTGGCCCACTGAGGAGCAAGATAGATTCTAATTTCTCTCACAGAGAAGCCAGTGGTAGCAAACCTAGAGCACAGGTGCCACCCCAGCACTTGATAGGCTCAGGCAGGAGGTTCAAGTTCAAGCCCAGCCTGGATTACCTAGGGAGTTGAAGGCCAGCCTGAACTAGATAGTGAGGCCAAGTATCAAAGGAGGAGGATGAGGAGGAAGAAAAGAGAAGGAAGAAGGGGAGGAGGCAGCTTGACATTCCTTGTGAGTGCTATTGCTTTTATTGTTATAGAGAAAAAGACATAGACGTGAGGCCCACACACCAGGTATTCCAAAGCATTGGTTTTAAGAGCAAAGAGAAGAGTGGGAGATAGAAGAAAGGATACATGTACACATCCTACAAAGTATCTATTGATCACATACTATGGATTCTAAGAAAAAGTCTTTAGCCAGAGCTGCTTGATGGTTTACCCAATGACAGAGGACGAGGAAAGCTGCCATCCAGCAGGTCTGTGAGCAATAGCAGCTTTACAAGGGGCCATCATTAACTTACCACACAGCATCCTTTGTGGACTGGTGTGACCCCTGCTGCCCTGATGTTTGTTTGTGAATCTCTCACAAAGATAGGATGCTATTGTAGTCCAGGCTGAAAATGCTAGGCTTAGTTCCAGATGCCATGCTGGTCTTTAAAAGCTACAATTGAGAGGCTCTCTGTGTTTCAAAATGTACCATTTTCATAAAGTGTAACATTTCACTCACATAATTTAGAATGGTGTGAATATTACTCACATAGTTAACAGTTTAAAGATCAGAAGTACTTTAAAATAAATCAGTTACCCTCCCAAGTAGAGTTCCATGTCCTCTGTTTGATGATTAAGCCTTGAAGAAAATATACATAAAATATATTTAAAGCGAGTCCTTCCTCTGTTTTGGGAATCTTTAGTAAGCTCTGTTAAAAATTAGTACTCTCTTCTGTAAACTATTTCTTTCTATTGCTATAAGATATTTTAGACCACTGAGGGACAGAGGATGACCAAGGTATTTCAAGTACTCTTTACTCCTATGAAAGGAAATGCATGACAGTAGGCAAATTGCATCTATTTGACTTCTAATCTGTGCCTCGTGGTAGGAATCTTAAAAGTGTCTGACTGATCCTGTTTTTTTTGTTTTGTTTTGTTTTGTTTTGTTTTGTTTTTTATGGTACTGGGGATTGAACTCAGGACATTGTGCTTACCAGGCGAGTTTTGAAACTGGCAGAGTAAATGACAGTACTGTGGTCCTGGCCGAGACCTTGGAGATAGTTCACAGACAAACCTAGGGAGTATGGATAGGTTATGCCATTTTTCAAAAATATAGATCACAGGACATCATATAAATAGTTCCCATTAGGAGAAAAAAAAAATTGATTGCAACTTCTTGCGATACGCATGATATGCTAAGTATTGCTAAGAAGAAATTCTGAGTGAAATTTGTCAGTAAGTACATGGGCATATACTACTAATGCCCACTCAAATATCAGATAATCTAAAGGTGGTAATTGGTGAGTTCTTGTCCTTTACAAGTGGATCACCAATCAAAAGTATTCCTGATCTTGCCTCAAAACAAGAACTGTGTGAGAGAAGCCACCAGTGGTGCCAAAAGTTTACTTGAAAACTAAGAGAGAGGTATGGGACAAACCACCTTTGCAGAGTGAACATGTGCAGAACAAGAAAAAAAGAGGTAAAAGCAAAAATGAAGTACACACTATCTTTGGGAAACACAGCATAGGTTCTCATCGAAATCATAATCGTTGGCCCCTGTGATATCTGGTCTTCTTTAGGTTGCCTGCATCTAAAGGGAGCTAAGGACACGTTCGGCATATGGCCCTGGTGTTGCCCTCAGATCTTGTGATTGGCAGGTCTTGCTCATTTTCCCCTGCCAGCTTAGCCACGCCCTATTTCCTGTGTCAGTGATGTGGCCACCTTCCTGAAACTTTCACTTTCTTTTTCCAAATTCACCACTGGTCCAAAACAGAATGTCTTTAAATTGCATGCCATGGGATTTGTGCAATGAATATATTGTTATCATTCTCAATTAGAACTATGTGCTAATGTCTTAGCTACTTTTCACTCCTTGCTGGGACAAATACCTGACACCCCAGATGAAGGAAGGAAGGGTTTAGTTAGCTCATAGTTACTGGAGTTTCAGTCCATATTAGGCTGGCCCAAGGCTGAGTGGCACATGGCAAACAGCATCCAGTTCATGGTGGCGGAACAGCAACAATATGGTGGCAGAGGTAGCCAACCAAACACGGCAGCAGAGCAACAGCTCTAGTCTGTCTCTCTGTCTCTCTTTATATTCCTATCAGGCTCTCTGCCTTAGGATATCCGCCCTAGACCACACCCATAGTCCCAGCCCTACTCAGACTGATAATCCCATCAGTACTAAAACACATAATCCCAGTGACTCGTGAGTCCAGTCTCAATCTATAGAAGTCCCCACCCAGTGACTACCTGAGGTTTTGCGGGGACAGCTAGACATAAACCATAACAGCTAACACTATAGCTATTTATAAGAAAGAGATCTTGATGGCTTTTCTGTGCTACCCTTTTCTTGCTGGAATGTGGGTGAAACAAAATCGCACCATACACTGGTTAGATGATTGTTGGAGTCCACTGCTGGAGCCTCTGATGCAGTAAGTTGGAGCCAGAGCCTGAGAATCTATATTCTTATCAACTTCTCGGGAGACACTCCTGCTCATGCTCCAGGGATCACAATTTAAAAGCAACTCCTGTAGGCCAACACTTCTCATCCTTGGATGCACATTTGAGTCACCTGGGGAAATTGTCTAACATTGCAATGCCCAGGTTACAAATCCAACCAATGTAGATTCTCTAGCAGTGAGCACTGGAGACTAGTATTTTTTTCAAACCTTAGATGATATCAGTATGCAACTAAGTTTTAAAGCCATTATTCAAGTTCAGTCTCTTGCCTTCACTGTTCAAATGTAACAATGAAAGCTAAATGAAGTCACCTGAAGTCACAGAGCTAGTGATAAAAGAAATAGCTTTCCTGATAGTAGGACAGGGCAAGTTCATTCCATGGCACTTCCTACCAAAGTGCTGAGACTTAGAATTTAGCGCTAGGTGGATAGTATGAGTTTTTGGTATCTGATTATAGTCCAGGCTGATTTAGTTGGTCTCGGGTCATATCTGATGTTCTACATTTTCATAAGCCCCTAAGTTTGTCCATATGGCTCCTTCAAAGTCCACACTTAAAGTGAAATTTGCCTTTGCCCAGGCTTTCTCAATATTTTTTTAATTATTTTATTTATTATTTTTATTCTTGTTTCAGAACCTTTGTTTATTCACTCATTTTTATGGCTGGCTCAGCCCGCCCTGAGGGCAGGGCTGGTGCAGCATATGGTGCCGGGGATCAAACCGCGGTCCCTGGAGCCACCCAAGCTTCCCCAAGCAGGCGCTTTAGACCACTGAGCCATCCCGCTGAGCCCCTCTCAATATTTTTAAATACAAACTAAACAGAGGTCAGGACCCCAGATTAATAAATAAATAAATAAATAAATAAATAAATAAATAAATAATAAAAACAGCTTCTTTTTAGGGGAAATTAACATGTCATAGGCAGCTATTTTAGACCAATTTGTAGACCAGTTTAGAGGTTTACCAGTAATTCAAAATCTCTTTCATTCTTTAAGGGAAGTTAAACATTTTAGCAATTTTTAAAAGTTTAACTTTTGCTAAAAAAAAAAAAAAAAAAAACAGTTTCTGATAAAAACTGATTTGGAGACAAACCCCAATGCTAATTATATTCAAAATTTAGCCAGTTTCTCTCTCTCTCTCTCTCTCTCTCTCTCTCTCTCTCTCTCTCTCTGTGTGTGTGTATGTAGTCCTTTCATGTTTATAAAAAAAATCATAGTTTTAGTATTTCTCTTTGTGATTTTCTATTTAGCAGAAGGTATAGCACCGCGGTTACAATTTTGGCCTCTAGAAGAGAATAACTGGGCTCAACTCCAGAGGTTACCATCAACAAGCTATTTAATTCTGAGTTCAAGTACTTAATCTTCATGAGATTCCTTATCAATAAAATGTAGACAGTAATGACATATGCCTTATAGAGTATTTGAGAGTATTAAATAATGTACTACATGTAAAATTTTCAGCAAATATCCAGACACTTTGTAAGCACTTAGGTAAATATGGACTTTCACTAAGTTCACATGGTTGGCTGGTAGCTACAGTTGGCTGGCAGGTGCAGGTGCAGGTGCAGGTGCAGGTGCAGGTGCAGGTGCAAGTGGTTCTCATGGCTTAGTTCTCTGACTTGGCTTTCATGCATGTGGCTGGAAGGGTTTCTTAGGAGACAAAATAAGAAGCATTCTGTAAATGCACCTCAGAGGATGATATTGTGAATGGAGTTGTCTCAGTAGGAATTGTGGAAGAATTGCTCAGGAGCAAATACAGTAAAGTATTCCAGGAAAGTTCCCAGATGGGTTCCAGGGAAATATTTTCTAGATTCTTGGTATCCCCAACAGAGAAATACAAAAAAAAAAAAATATGTATATATATATATATATATATATATATATATATATATAGAGAGAGAGAGAGAGAGAGAGAGAGAGAGAGAGAGAGAAAATGATGAAGACATGCACTTGGTGAAGGTGGCAAAGAAGTATGCTCTGCAGGTTGGAAGTGGGCAGATGAACAGATTCATAATGGCCACAAGATAAGGGAAAGTGATTTTATCTGTGTGGAATTCCCAGGTTCCTTGCTGACTCAGGTAAAGAAGACACTTTTTGGTCCTATAAAAAAACTCAGAAGGGCTCATGTCAAATTTAAATAGTTCTATCAAGCCTCACTTGGTCTCATGGCAGATGGAAATGAAGAACTGAAAATAGCACTTCTCGTATATGGTCCATGAACTGTGCTTAGGAGCTTCACTCATCTGGGATCCTGTGTTCTGTGCATGTGCCCTGGATTGCTGGGATTTTCACATTCTGCCCAGTTGTTCCACTGAGCTTGT
Organism: Myocastor coypus; assembly: GCA_004027025.1. Classification (NCBI taxonomy): domain Eukaryota; kingdom Metazoa; phylum Chordata; class Mammalia; order Rodentia; family Myocastoridae; genus Myocastor; species Myocastor coypus. The sequence continues at coordinate 17,182 of PVJA010002327.1, forward strand.
CCCAGCCCTGATCCCCAAGCTGAGGGCACATCTCTGAAGCACGTCACTCAGGTTCTCTGTGGGAGAAATATGGCCAATAACTGCATTCACTTGTTTGTCCCGTAGTTTGCAGAGTGCAGATTCAGCCCCAGCACTATTACAACCCCTGAGTTACTTGGCAGAAGTCCAGGTGCTCTGGATCTACCCTAGATCCTCTGAGTTTAAAAACTGGGGATTTGGGGAATGGGGAGCAGCCGTAGTCTGTGTTTTAAGGAGCTTTCCAAGTGAGTCTAATACAGATGAATATTTGGCAAATATTGTTTCAGACAGAAGTAACCCTGGAGGTTTAACCAGAAGAACAATACAGTGGGGACTTTATATTGTGGAAAGATTGCCTAGGAAGATCAGTGAAGGGTTAATTCCAATTTCTGGATCAAGGACCACTGCAAGACCAGGAAGCCATCGTGAAGAATTTCAAAATCCTATTTGAATCTCAGGCTTCAAATACTATCTGTGTGTTGAACATTCTGGAGAGGCTCAGGATTTTTTCTTCACTTTTTTATTCTACCTCATTTTAATTTTTTAAAAAGGGAATTCAATGAAAGGTGTAATTAATTTTTAAAAATGTTTACCTATACTTTCTTACTCTACTGATATGTAAGGAAAAAACATTCACTTATTTGCTCAGTATTTAATAAGTATTTGCTATCTGCAACTAGATTGAGACAGACTCTTGCTAAATTGCCCAGGCTGGACTTGAGCTTGAAATCCCTCTACCTCATTGTTTAAGGCTGCTGTGATTAAAAGCATACGCCAGCATGCTCTGTAAGAGCAGTAGCTACTTTGTGACAGTAGCTTTTCTAGGCATTGAGGGAAAAAATGAAAATAAGAAAATAAAAGTTTCAACATCGATTGAATTTACATTCTGCCAGAGATACAGAAATGCAGCAAGATAAATAGGTAAAATTTTTCTGATGTTATATTCAGGAATACTGTTTTTTTTCTTTTTTGGAGGAAAAAAATGAGTGATCAAGATCAAGGGTTGTTTCAAAGGTGAACGCTTAGTAACACCTTAGGAAGCTAAAATATCAAAATAAGGTACATACCTGAGTGAAAATTTGCATCAACAAATTGGAATCAAATATAAAAAGATCTGTGAGAAAACTCTGCCTGATGTGTCCTAGGAATAATACTGAGGCCAGTATGGCTAGGGCATCATGAAATGAGTGGTGAACTTTGGTGGTGAAGGTGGTAGTGGAGGCGGTAGACTGATTATAGGGATGGTGGGTGGGAGCTACACAGTATATCTTTGCTTTTACTCTAAGTGAAGGCGAAGGTATCAGCAAGGTGATACTTGTGGCACAGGTTGAACCGAGGAAGCACTGAGCATCCTGGGTTTTTTTTTTAAAGATATATATCAATCAAGGTTTACCAAATGAACAGATGTATAAGGTAGAGTTATAGTGCCCATGCCCCAAGATTCAGGTGTGCAAAAGTACAACAGGATTGTTTAGGCACTGGAGATCTGAAGGATCCATTCAGTGATTAAAGGCCTGGAGCCCACTGTTGAATCTTGTGCAGCTCTATACCAGGAGGTCCAAGGGTCCCTGAGGAAACGCGAAAGGGTTTGTGATGCAAGGCAGGAGACAGGGTCCAAGGTGAAAGTAGAGATTGCAGTGAGTCTTTCTCCTTTATTTCCCTTTTGTTTCATTTGCTACACCCAGGGTGGGTCTGCTGTTTTCAGTAAATCTCTCTATGTCAATCTATTAGTTAGACATTAGTCTCTTACTCAAGTTGACATAATCAGCTGTCACAAGACACAGCTTCCCTTGGCTACCATGCCTGGCTCTGATTTGGGGATGAGGATGAGGGAGATCCCACACAGGGCCTCACTTGTGCTAGGCCAAGTCCTGCATCACTGAAATATATGCCTAGAATATTTTTATTTTGAGACAAAATCTCCCTAAGTTCTTTAAGCTGATCTTGAAATTGTAAAACTTTCAGCCTACTATGCACCATGTTAGTGGAATTATAGGCTGATATATATATATATATATATATATATATATATATATATATATATATATATATATCAGATAATTTAAGCACTAATTTGCTTCCTGGATTTTACATTAATTTTTCTATTTACCATTTTTTATTTTTTATTAGTGTCAATGATCTGTTGGATGAGTTTGAATACAGGCATGGGTAGAAGCAAAGAAACTAATCATGAAAGTTGGGCATTATTTCAGGTGAGACATGCTGGAGATTTCACAGAACAGAGTGATAATGACAGAAGTTGTGGGAAGAGTCTTCTTTGAAGACTTATTCTTTGACAGAATTTGCTGAGTGGTTTAGTGTGGCTAAGAGAGCATGATGAAGCCTTGGGGAGTCAGTAACAGCAAGGACAGGGCTGACGCTTCCTGAGATGGAGGTGATTTTAGAGATACATTTAAAGGGTGAGAAGCATTTGGATTTCAACATGGATGTCCTGTTAGATATGAAAGTGGGAAGTGAATAGGTAGTTGGATGTGTTGAATCTGAAGCCTCAAGTAAAGACGTGATCTACAGAGGTAAAAGAATACCAAAGAAACCTGTGAAGGTAATGTGCAGGTGAATATTTGCTGAGTTACCATGCCAAAACTCAGGTGGGTTTTGGTGTTCAATAATGTGAACATGAAGAGGAATCAGCACAGGACAGTGAGGGGTGACAGCCAGAGTAGCAACAGAGAAGCCAACAGCCTAAAATCCAAAGAAGGCATCAATAGGTCAAGTAATGTGAGTATCTCAGACTGGCCATTTATTTTCACGTTGTGTGGATTAACCTAGGACGATAAATTGCAGATGAGCAATGCGGTGGAAAGCTTTGTGTACATAGAATTCAGAACTCAAATGCATTTTTGTGCTGGTAATTGCGGACAGCCTTTCTGTGGAAATTTCATGTGAAGAGGAGATGGTATAAATGTGAGCTGGAGAAGAACATGTGATTTGAAAATTTATTCAGCCTGTTTTTGTTTCTGAAGACAAGAGAAATAACATGTTTGAGAATTCAAAAGACTGACATAGCAGTGAGAGAAATTAGATTCAGAAAAAAGTGAGAAACGCAAGTCTGCATGCATTGGAACATGGATCATGGGTAGAGATTTCATTCAGCTTGCAAAGCAGATAGTTCACTCATAATGCCAATAAAGGGTAGAGATTTGAACTTCCAAAATCTATTGGTTATCTTACTTTGAACAAATTTCTTGCCTCTTCTGTTGCAGGGGCTCCCAGGTACCTATTTAGTAAGTTATATGTCTGCTTTGGGAATGGATGATTGAAATCCATTGATGAAGAAATCAATGCATTAGGGAAATGAAATCATACTCCTCTAAGGTTTTGTGCCTTTCTTCTGTTGTGTCCAAATTACCAGCTGTATCCATTTCAAAACCAGTAACTTCCTTCAAGAATTAGAGAAGCAAAGGAGAATAAAGATCCCTGAGAGTTTAATAGAGTACTCTGCTAAGAGGTGAGGAACTTACTAACATTTTAGTCTGCCTTGCTGAGCTTTCTGCTCCTGGGACAAAATATCCAACCTCTGCAGTTTAAAGGAGCAAAGGTTCATTTATCTCATATTTCAGAGTTGTGGCTCCATGCTTAGCTGTTTATATTACTACGGTGTGAGCGAGGCCAATGTCACAGCAGTAAAGTTAGGTGGATAGAGATGCTTGTGTTAGCTTTCCAGAAGCAGTGAGCTGGAGGGAACGCAAGAGACCAACCATTGTCACCAGCATCACCATGGGCCTCCCAAAACACACCAACAAATGGAACTTCTTATCCTCTTGGAATGTCCCTATGTATCTATTCTATACTGTTTCAGGCTACGCTTTGTTAACTTTAGATGTATTTTTTCAGAGTAGACAAAGACAACCAGTAGTTTTTATAAATTCAAGTAACAGTGGAACCCATGTTTTGAAGTGGTTATATATTTACAATCTAAAATAATCTCCAAATGTAGTTCTTATTTCTGTTTGGTGTAAATATTTCTCATTTCTTTTAAGTTATAAAGCTAGTAAAATTTCTCAGGTTAGAAGTTATATTTAGGGCCAGCCAGATAGCTCAGCAGACTTAAGTGCCTGCTTAGGTAGGTCTCTGGTGTGCCGTGCCAGCCCCATCCCCAGGGCACACTGAAATAGAGATTGAGACTGGTCACGGTGGTGCATGACTGTAACTGCAGTGCTGGAAGGCTGAAAACAGTAGGACCACTATGAGCACAATCTGTGTAGTGAGGTAGTGAGACCCTGTAGACCCTGTACTAAATACATTTTTAAAAAGTCACATTTAGTAGAAGTTTGCAAAGCTATATGAATGGCAGGGCTTTGTTTAGACTACATTTTTACTATTTAAAATAGCATTATTTTATAATGCTATAAGATAAACAATGATTACAATTGCAGAAACAGTGCTTATTGAATTGTGGGCACACAGGGACCTTCCACATACTGAAATAAGAAAAGATGACAAAATTAGCTCCATTTGGCAGGGGTTGTGCTAAGATGTCTTAGGAAGCCTTACTGGAGCACAAGGAAAGAAGGGAACCTGCCCTTCACGACAGAGCTCTTTCTCCAAAGCAAGCACAGAACATACCTGCTCTGTTGTCTTAGAAACAGATATGTCCCAGAGGAAGAGGAAGTTTGTGGAGCTCCATAGTGGTTTTCCAGAAGGAGGAGTATTTCAGGGCAGAGAAACCATAGTGACCAATGGTACAAAGGTGCAACAGTTATTATTTGTTCATGTCCAGCAAGTTCGGAGAGTGATTATTTGTTATCTGTGTAGCAGGAAAGGCCTGTGATGGTAAATAATGGCAGATGAAGCTAGCAATGGTGGAGTACACCCAATCTTTATCAAGGTCTTTTTCAAGTAAATAACTGTTAATGTTGTTACAAACGCCTATAGAAAATCATCAACATTTTAACTAGTAAAACAGCATTCATACCATTATATGTTTTAAAGAAGGCAATCAATTCGTCTATAATTCCACCCTCTTATTCTGCATGATGGTCACATTTGATAATAGGGAGAAGATAGTTCGATGGGTTTCCTAGATGAGGTCCCTGCCTCAGTGCCACTGTCCACCTCCCTGCCTCTCAGAACTCTCTATCTCATAGCTGTTAGAGGAAATAGCTCTTAGCCTTACCTGTGCCTGCTGTTACTTATGTTTTACTACCTTTGGAAATGCATATGCTAGTAAATTCAAATTACTTTCGTGTATCTGAACCATCCCCCACCTTTAGTCTATATTTGCTATACCAAATGATTAGAATGAAGGTGAGGTATTAGTATGTGTATATAATATATCCTTCTCTTTCCTTCCATCTGTTGGTTCTTTAAAATTTTTAACAACCACATTGAATACTTTCTTAAGGAAAGAAAAAAAAAAAAACTTCCTGTCTTCCCATGTGCTAGCAACAGACTCCATGCCCTTGATCTTATATGTGGGCTCTAGGGCTGTCAAAATCACCCTCACTTACTGTTGTTTTAAGTACGTCTTGAAGTCAGCAACAAATGATTCCTGCCCATATATCCTGATATATTTTTTAACCAATTGTGATAAGGGTTAAAAGAATACATTAAATTTTGAGATGAATTTTGGGAGAGAGTAAAGATATTTTGCAGACAATCTTTACAGAGATGGTGAAACTACCATTCAAATTGTTCCAACTTGCTCAAAGGCCAGTGTTACATGGCTGGGGTAGAGAACAGAACTGGAAAATTAAGAGGTTTTTAGTTGCGAAACGCTTTCATTATGTTGGCATATGAGGAGTGACTGAAATTTAGAAAGAATTTCTCAATATCAGAGTCATGGAAGCATTTATGAGATGCATTTATATAGCAATGATGAGTTCCCCCACCCAAAAATATGCAGTTAGAGACTAAATAGTTGCTTGAGGAAACACTGTACTGGAGATATTCAAGCATTTATGGTTCAAAGACCTTAAAAGTTTCTTCCAACCCTGACAGTCTACAAGATTAGCATAGATCCTTTTTTTAAAGCTATATTGTATGTTATCTATATTATTTACTTTTTAAAATCTTTAAAGGTCCAACTAGATAGCTCAGAAAACTAAAGCCCCTGCTTAAGCAGAGCAGAGTGGCCAGGATTCAATCCCTGGCATGTTATGTTGGCCCTGCCCCTGGGCTGCACTGAGCTTTGGAAGGTGATTTGTTTATGGAGGCTAATAGCAGGTTGGACTTGGCGGGTTGGACTTAGAGTTTGGTTAGAAAAAACAGATCCCTGGAGGTTCAGCCTGGAAGGATTTGTATCCTTCTGTAGCTCCTGACTTGACTCTGCTTTCTGGCTTCCCACTGTCATGCCATTTAGCCTTGGAACAAGATGACTATGGATTGAAATGTCTTCAAACTATGAGCTAAAATAAATTTCTGCTCCTCTGCATTGTGAATGCTGAATGTTTTCTTGGTAGGAATTTGACTAAGACAGATTTTTTTGTTTGTTTGTTTTTAACCAGAGAAGTGGAGCCATTGCTGTTCTTTATCTGAGCATGTGGTTTACAGGACTTTGGAACTAATTTGTGGGAGAAGGTTGGAAAGCTTTGGAGAAGGTGGATAGAGAAGCAGACATAGAATTCTGTAAAGTAAACTTAATGGAAAGAACAGAATGCTGATTTAAAAGACAAAAGTAAGGAGCAGGTTCAGGAGATTTCATTTGTTAACAAGGACTTTATTGACAAATGTACTACAGACAATATATGGTATGATCAGGTTGAAAATTTGTGTATAGTTTGCTTATGTCCTGAGACCTTTCAGGAAAATGAAATTAAAGGCGATGGGTTATTTAATATGGCAGAGGAAATTCTCAGGTATCTTAATGTGGAGACTGTGGCATGGCTAATGCTGGGGGCTTTTAGCCAGTTCTATAAGTATGGCTTAATAAGGCACAAAATTTAGAATGTGGCCAGAAAGGAAGCTTTAGTAAAGCAGAGACCTGTAACATTGAAGTGTGGGAGAGTTTTTTTTACTCAAAAAATTAGTATTAATAACTACAAATTATTTTATAACTAAACAACTGAAAAGATGACCTAAGGGCACTGTAGGAATAAGATCATGCCCTTCACAGGCTTAAATTTGGACAAGTGAAAGATACTTTGAAAAGAGAGCTCTAGGGCACTCTGGATCCACAGGTTATTTATCTAGGAGATTCAGGTTACTGTTCTCAGCCATCCAGACATTCAGAGACTGGTGCAAGCACCATGCTAGGCAGTCTCTGCTTCTCCAGCTGCTGGCATCATCTACCCAGTTGAGACTTACATGTATATGAATGCAACAGTTACATGGCCAGGGAAGCTTATGCTCAGATTTCTTAAGAAGGCCCATGCACCTTCAGATTTCTGAAAAAGAGTGCAGAGTGTGAGACAGAGAGAATGAAGCCAGAAGTGCAGGGGAGACCACAGGAAGTGGGGGAAGCCAGGCTTGTGGAACTTCTGAGGAAAGCTGCAAGCTGTTGGCAAAGCCAATCCAACAGAGAAGCTATGAGAACCATAGGCATTCCTTCAGTCTTGCTTGGTCCCATTGATTTGTGTCCTCCTATACCTCCCATTTGGAGTGGAAATGCTTCTTTTGTGCCATTGTAGGTTGGTAACTTTATTTTTGAATATTATAGTGTTCACAGCTGGGAACTTGTCTTAAGTGACAGAGGATATTTTGGACTTTGACTTTTCAGCAATATTAGAACTTCTAGGATTTTCGCAACATATTTTGCATGAATAAAAGCACATTAATCTTTTACAGATTGGGGAAGGATCTTATAGTTTATCTCTACAGGTACTGTGTCATGCCCTTTTACCATGTTGTCCTACATTGGACCCAGCCAAAGATGGCTTGAAACCTATCCTAACTATAAGCCACACTGTGCCTCTTCTCTTTTAGTTTGCAAGTGCTAAATATTGTTTCTGAGAGATGGAGAATGCCACTAAGACAAACTAGTTAATTATAGAAAGATAAAAGAGTCAATCAAGACAACTAAGAGAAATATGTTGAAAATTTTGCACAATTAAACATACTGCTTTTTGAAAGCTCATCATATAAATGTTATAATTAGTGGGACTCACACAAGACTCTAAAATAGTGTTTGTTAACAATTAATACAAAATTCAATGTAAAAATAAAAATGAAATAAGGAAAGACTGAATATACCTTATGAAATTCTAAAATAATCAGAAGAAAACTACCATTTTTTCTATATTCTGGAACTTGTATTAAACTATTTCTTAAAGACAACTTATAAAATGTGAATGTGCCTTAAATGCCTGTGGGTAGGGAAAGCTATTAAATTATCCAGAATACTTAGAAATCACAAATTACATAGTAGATGAAGCATGGTTCATAGTAGTGGCCTTTAGCAAGAGCAACCTGAGTTTAAATCCTACTTACGGCCTTTATGAACCCTGACATCTTGAGCAGATTCCTTTTCCCTTCCCAGAAGTGGATGAAACCTTCCTTGTTGAGTTATTATAAGCTTTAGTGGAATGGTATTGCCAAGTTCTTAGCTCGAAGCTTATAATAAAGTAAGTCTCCAGTAGTCATGGCTGCTGCCCATATAACTAGTAGTAGCCCAAAGTAACCCAAAGAAATTTTTTTTTCTTTTTGCTTTTTAAAACCTTTTCCTTGTAATTACCTGCTCGTGTAAGCTGATGCTTAGTATCTTTGGCTTAATATTAGAACAAACCTTGTCAAAAGATGTGTCTGAAAACAAGTCCAGACACAACATCTAGTGGTTTCTCTGACGGATATGAAAGCTGAGTCACCTAGGGGTTAGTGCTTTCCAAAGCTCCGTACCCCCAGTGTGCCAGATGCAGTGCTAAATCCTTGCTGTCTCTTCTCAGCTCTCTTCCCCTCCATGTTACCACTAAGTGGCTTCAGGTCACCAAGCCTAGGTCCACATATGTAATCCTGCTCATTGGCCTCGTGTTTTTCACATTAAAAAAGCTGATCTCGCATGGTCTTCAGCTTATAATTTTTTTTTCTAGTTTCTGAAAGCTAATTAAGGAACTAGATTTTACTAAGTGGAAGCAAGACACAGTTCAAGAGACTAGCACACTTTCAGGTACACTCTCAGGCGACCTCACCTTGGAAGAAATTCATAGCTGTATTCAATTGGACTGTGCCTTTTCCAATTGCTGCCATTCCACAGGAGCCCATGTTCAGTTTTGCCCCAGACTAGCACACACTTCTGTACTTTGCAGTTATATTTCTCTCTAAAACATTTAGGGATTTAAATGCTTTCTAACTAGAGACACCTATTTTCTTCCCCTTTGAAGTTTCTAATAAATAAGCATTTGCAATGTTGCTTAAGGACATACCATGATGGTGTATTAACAGTTGCCACTTGCTTCATATTTTTAATCTCATTGTAAAGGTTCTAGCATTTCAGAGTTAAATGGTATTCACTGCACCATGAAATATAAATGAAAGCTCAACTTCCTATGTACCACAAGATTCTAAACAGTCCCACACCTGTCTTCAATTTATAGTAAATCGAGCATTTGGAATTTTGTGTCACGCCGCATATTTTAAGTGCCTTTAATAAAGATGATATGATTTGTAAGTCACATAATGAAGCCAGTTTAAATAGGAGTTATTACAAAAGAATAATGGTGATTAAACTAAGCATCTCTCTTCCCTGACAGTCTGATTCAGATTATCAGTTTGCTCAGTTTTTATTTAAATAATACCAAATATTCTCAGAAAATCAGACTCACTCAAGTTTGAAGCACTTTTGTGTTTTATCAAAGGTGAGCTATGGAGAGCCTTTTTTCTCGCGTTTTTTTGTTTTTCTTTTCCGAGATCCGTTGTACTGAAACTTCATCAAGGCTCTCAGATTGTCTGTATGGACTTATTCACAGATACAGAGAAATTCAGGGTGAACCAGTTACTTGAGGAGCGAAAAACGTAATTTGCCAGGTGCCTACACCTGATTTTGTCATGGAGTAGAGTCAACATTTCTTTTTGTCTCTCTGTCCATTTAAATATCCCTTCCTCAGAAGGGTGGTTTGTCTTTTTTGATACTTTGATAGTTTTTATCATGGTGCTTGGTATATGTACAACAATAGATCTCTGTTTTTAATCTCAATTATAATTGACTGTGGCACCTAAAATGCTAAAAAGTATAATAAATCCTGGTGATCCACAATCATTTCTAATGGTAGGATCATCGTTTTGTTTTGTTCCTTCAAGTCATAAGTATGATGTGACTCATGAAAAATTAATCCCTGGACTCTATTTTTTACCAAAAGATGTAATTTCATTAGATATATTTGTTGTTGTTGTTGTTTCATTTACCTAAATATGAGCAGTAAAAAGTAGAGTGCCTATAAAGTTATTTGTTTTAAAATGATAAACTGAATGATATGGAAACTACGTAGATCAAAATCAAACTTTTGATAAAAGTTGCATCACAAGAGAAAATTAACAGTTTAACAAGTCAGTGCTTAGTCATGTGACTTTGTATGACCTTGTTGAAGTCTGCTCTGTTTTCGTTCTTTGGGGAAAAGTAAAGCAATTTCCAGCCATTATTAATCCTATGAAAATGAGTAACTTTCTAAAGTCAAGTCACCATGTGGGAGTGGATGAGAGCCTTGCAGGAGGCAAAGCCATCACTCAGATATTCCCTGGTATACAGAGGTGGTAAATTTCCACCTCCCACCTCCACTGCCATTGATCCAGCCATGCTTTCTCCCTAGTGACTGAGCTCATCCAGGCACCTGTCTGAGGCTGAGTTTTTGGCAACTGGGGTTTGGTATGAAAACTGCAGGAATAGAGCCAGTGGATACTACAGGGTCACACAGCAAGGCATAGTCCAGAGAAGTCAGACTTGGATGTGTGAGTGAGCCAGCATTAACTGTGTCCAGTACTATGGGTCTGGACCAAAGGAGTGGCATACTGAGCAAGTGTGTTTGTGGGTGGTTAGAAAGAGGCAGTGGAGCACAAATAATCTCTCTTTCCAGTTGTATCATAGGAGACCTCCAGTGAGTCTCTTCTCCTAGCTTTGAAATGAAGACATTGACGAAAGGCTTCCAAGAGCTCTTGTTACCCTTATGTTCTGTACCATCCTTTGTGCACTTCTTCTTCTTTAGGAAGAAGAAACATATCTCAAACAAAGGAAAAGGGATAATTCATTTATAAACAAGTTTCAAGTTAATTAATAGTTTCTAACTAGTGATTTTTGTCCTGGACTCTGCAAAGTTATAGTAAAAAAATTTTCTAAAAGTAAAAACATAAAGAGCTCAAAGCTCCTTCTTGAGCCTATGCTAAGAAAGTGTTTAATGTTATAAAAAAAGTATTTCTCTTTTAGGATGCTGATGTGTATATTATTTGATACATTTTCTAGATGGCCTGTAAGGCATTGCTCTCTAACTGATCACCTCTTGACTATTTTGTACTTACAAATATTTTGGTTTGGTCACAGAATGTCTTATGGTAATTGTTTTACTTCTGACCAATCTTTTAAATGGAGAATTTTAATGTAGAAAAGGCATATTTTTTACTTGGAGCATCTTAAGACTACATTTTTTAATGATAATAAATGTCTTGAGTAAGCAAGCTGGCAAGTCCCAGCTGCCTTTCCTGGTTACTGTGGGTTTTGTCCAGTAATGGGGAATTGCACCGGAGTTATTCCACATTGAAGTGAGCATTCCCTAAGCACCTCTTCTTCCTATTGCTGGGTTAATAATATGAGATTAAAACAGTTTATTCTTTCATGTAACATACCTTTATAAAGACCCTACTATGTGTGAAGCCCCTTTTAATGTACTGGTGATACAGTGAGAAATACAGCATGATTTAATGAAATTTGTAATTTCTAGGAGAAAGGTAATGAGAAAGGGAACAAATAAATACTACCACATACCGGAAAAATTGTAGGAAATAAAGTGAAAGATGATAATGAGTAAAAAATGGCATTGAAGAGGAATACAGGTTAGGCAGCAGTAATAGTAAGGTATGCTCACACTGTGGTGAAGTACACAAAAGGACACTCTCAGGACATACCAGTAAGGCTTTTAGCCCACAGACTGGGCCTTCATGGTGGGTGCTCCCAGGACAGGACACCTGAGTAGAACCATGAAGGATAGAGAGCAGTTTGGGTAGGCTGGTGAGCAAGCAGGCAAACCATCTGCAAGCTAAGTTAGAACAGTCATGTGATATCACCTAAAATACTGGGAAACTTCAGTTTCAGGGAATTTCCATCAGAAAGTGAGAAAAAATGAAATCGAATTGTTAAATATGCATGTATATTCCACTTTTTTAAAAAAAGTCTCAATTTGTAGTGCACACTGGCTTTGAACTTTGAACTCATTATGTAGTCCAGACTGGTCTCAAACTTGATTGAGGAGATCATCTTGTTTCAGGATTTTTTTTTTTTTTTTTTTTTTTTTTTTTTTTTTTTTTTTTTTTTTTTTTTTTTTGCGCGCGGTTCTGGAGATTGAACTCAGCCAGCAGGACCTTGCGTTTGCCAGACAAGCACTTATTCTACTGAGCTATCTCCCTGGCCCATTGCCTCAGCTTCTGAGTACTGAGATTATAGGTGTGTACCAACATGTCCTCCTAAATTCTACTTTTACTGGTTGTGTGTCATTCTTATTTGTATAGAGAAGGAGTACACCAATTTTATTGCTGTATTTGTGTTTAGTAAGGGGCCTCCATGGGTGAGATATCAGAATATAAAAGGAACAGAATCTGTGAGGATTTTGGCCTGATCAAGGGTCTGAAAGGAATACAAATATAAATAGTGCTGGAGTACATGTATTGGAGATGGGGATGAGAAAAGCTGACCAGGAATAAATGTGTTGATTATTGCTACGTGTGTAGCTGGGAAGTCTAAAGTAAGGAAGAGGAAGCAGAGACACTTACTGATGGAGTCTGCACAGAGCATCCTCCCAGGATGAGGAGAGGGCAGAGAGAACCAAGAATCCATGTACAGGAGCACAAAGAAAATGCCTACAGTGTTTATATCAGCACAAAGAAAATGCCTACAGTGTTTATATCAGACTTTGATTTATTGCACTGGAGAGGAAAACCTTTTGCTTTGGACAGCTCGCTTGAGTTTGCGTTGATGACGTTAACACGTGCACATCACTTGAGTATTCCATGGTGATGGTGCTTGTGCTTCTTGCATTGTACAATTTAAATAGATTTCCAAAGTCTTGTACCAACTCTCTACAGTACATAGAGGTTATATCCTCATTCATTCCCCCTTCTATTTTGCACACAAATAAATAAGGATTAATAAGAACAAATGAGTTATGTCAGAACCAAAGAGATCTCTCCTCTGTCCAGTTGTGGAACAGATTTTAGGCCTGCTATTCTGCCTCACTGCTTTTCAGTAACACCTGATGATGCCTTAATCCTGGCTATTCCTTCTAATCGTAAAAGAAAAAAAAAAAAATATTGGCCCGGCAGCATGGCTCAATGGTCTAAAGCGCCTGCAGGCGGCTTCAAGGACCGCGGTTCAATCCCCGGCACCACATGCTGTGCCAGCCCTGCCCTCAGGGCAGGCTGAGCGGGCCATAAAAATAAATAAACAAACAAACAAAAGTTCTGAAACAAGAAAAATAAAATAATTCTTTTAAAAAAATAACATTTTAAAAAATAAATCCTACAGCATGAATGTCTATCAGTAACTGTCAGCCCAGACTTTCAGGATTAACTAGTCATCATAGATTCTACTCCGATCTAGTAGGAATCAGATCCTGTTTTAGTTGAGTTGTGTAAATTGTTGCATTTATTCCTGATGTTCCCTCATCTGGAATGATTGTTTCTTCAGAAAGTTAGATGGCTTGCTCCCTCTCTCCTTCTCCAAGGTCACCTTAACAGAGGCCTTGCTGGACCTTTCTTTGGAACTGTCCATCCTGGTCCCATCCTTCCAGTGCAGCACTGTTCAATGGAAACTAAATATGAACCACAAATGCAAATCATGGATGTAATTTAAAAGGTTTTCTAGTCCTATTTTGAAAAAAGGAAAAAACATACAAGTGAAAATAATAAGTAATGTATATTATTTCATTAATATGTCTAAAATATGATTTTAACATTTTGCATCTAAAAATATCCATGAAATATTTTACATTCTCTATGTCATACTAAGCCTTTAAAACCTAGGATTTACAGTTACAGCACATTAGATAAATACACTAAAAGCATTTAAAAGCGTTTTATTTTAATGTATATCTCAGCTTGGATCAACTACTTTTTATGTGCATAATAGGTAAATGGAAGTAGGAGTTACCATGAAAAACAATTCTATGTCTTTCTCCATATTTGATTTTTTGTCTAGTTTTTATTTTTTATTTTTTTTCAATGTGACAGCAGTTTAAATGAATGCCTCAAATCACAACAGATACAGGCGCTGGAGGTTCTCTTCCTGGCCTGCCATGCCAGCCCTGCCTCTGTGGCATACTGAGAAGACGATTGAGAGTGGGTGTGGTGGTGCGTGCCTGTAATCCCAGTGCTTGGGAGACTGAAAAACAGGAAGGATCACTACAGGTCCGATCTGTGTAGTGAGACCCCATAGAACCTGTATTAAATGCATACAAATAAATGAATAAGTAATAACAAATCACAAAACTTAGGACAGAGCAGAAATTAAAATTCATCTTATAATTTGTTTTTTTTCCAGAACTGGGGATTGAACTCTGGCCCTTGTGCTTGGCAGTCAAACGCTTATTCTACTGAGCTATCTCCCCAGTCCTTAGGTTATCATTATTGACACACTGATTTGTTGTTTTCATGTGATTATAAACCTTAATTTTTCATAAAGTAATTATTTCTTAACTGTGCTGGGAATTAAATACAGAATCCTCAGCATAGTAGGCAATTGCGATACCATTGAGCCATGTCCTCAGCCCTAGTTAATTATTAACTTCCTTAAAGGAGAAAAATTATTCTTTTGCTCACTGCTATGTGTAGAATATATGGAATAAGACATTACCCAACGTCAGCCCTGAAATCTCCATATGCAGAAGAGTCATGCTATGAAGCAGGTTCAGCTTTGACCACCTCTGTTTTAAAGATGTGGAGAGAGAGTGCAGCAGGCTAAGCACTCACTGTAGCACACATGCCAGGGCGTGAATGTCACGAGTGGGGGCTGCTCTCAGGAAGCATATCCTCTGCTGAACTAAAATACACACACACACACACACACACACACACACACACACACACACACTATTTAAAGTGACAATGCTTTGACTTTATAAGTTTATTTTAAATAACACTTATATAAATCAAGAAACATTAATAAAATGGAACTGGCATATAAAATAGCAACTTTCAGTCCTTTGCCATAAGCCAGAAAGAAAAGAGTTGAATAGTAATGCTTTTGTTCCCTTCAGATCCTAGTAATTCTATGTTGTTCTGATTTATGGAGAGGTAACCTATATGGTAAATCTTTCTCCACAGTAAAGCATTGTGAGCTAATTTTCCATTATTTCATTCAATGGTTCATTCTAAATGCACTGTGCAGGTTTGATGGGCAGTGATCAATTTTTAAAGACTCGTGGATTGATATATGCTATGTATACATGGCTGATTAAATCAGAAAGGCTTATTATTTAGTGATTGAGTGAGATAAGACAGAAATGTGTTGATGCTATAGATGTTAGCTGTATGTACTCTCTTGGACTCATTCATAACAGCCTGGTTTTACAACGGTGTACTTGATTCAATTGTTCTACACCATAATTGAGTATCATTTTCATAATCAGTGATTATATTTTCTTTGGGCCAGGTATATAAGGAGTCAGGGAGTATTTTCAGAATGCTTGAGCAGAAGAATTTTCTCTCTGCATTTCATAGAAATACTAATTCTTAATTAATAAATTGTATAAAGTCCTTGAAGTTTCACACTTACAGTTCTAGAGCTCTGAACTGAGTTATCTGACTCCAAAATCCACATTCCACTTCTCTATTGTCTCCTTTACACGTTGAGCATCCTGATTTAGCAGACCACTTCTCTACCTACTCTGAGAAGGCACTTCAGAGGAAGTGGTCTCCAATGAACTGATAGCCCTGGAGCCACACAGGACTAATTTTCTCTAACTCTCACACTTACTAGCTGTAGGAAATTGGGGGAAGTTATTTACCCATCCTGTGCCTCCCTTTCCTTCTTTATAAAGGGAGTAATAGTACCACTCATACCACTGTACCACTCGTACTGTTACAATGAGAAGCTGTGTATGTAAGGTGCTTAGCACAGGTCTGCCATTGAAAAGATAGGAAAATGGCAATTATCTATAAAATTACAAAGCACTTTAGGAGAACAAAATGCTATTGTTATCTGTACCATATCTTTCACCTCTATCAAGCAGTAGCACCAATTATAGTTGGAAAGAAGGATATTTCAAAAGAAGAACATAAAGTATCTACATAAATGCAATAAGTGTGCAGTGATAAATATTTTTAATAGCACATTCAATGTGGATAGCAAGAATAAAATTATTATGAGGACATAAGATCTAATACTCGTGATGTAGCTGATTGATGAGCAGAGGTCAAAGGTTAACTGACTCTATGCACTTGTGGAACAACACTCTGTGCTTCCCATGAAGCCGCTGGCATTATTTGAGGAAAAATCTGCTGGCCAGCTCTACTGAGATTATGATCCTCGCTATGCCCTGCACTGACGGTTGTGTAAAATTACATTTGTCTGCAGCCGTTAGTGAAAAACACTTAACAGGCTGAGTCCTGTCGATAACTCACATTTTGCAAACCACACTGTGTCCCCAGAGTATTATTCTCCACTATAGATCATATTCACTTTCATTCTGATCTTGAAATTCACCTGTTTCCAGAGGTATTTGAGGATTAATTTAGAAGAAAAATGAAAATTAATTTACAAAAGAGACTTTAAAAAGAAGACCTAGCTCTATTATGCTGTCTTCTTTTGATGTTCTCTTAGTTGACTTATTTTCTCATATAAATAGAATCATGTATTTGTGGTTTTGTATCCAGTATATTCTACTTGGCATAATTTTTCAAGATCCACTTGTGTTGCTGCATGAATCAAAATGTCATTGATTTCAAGACTGAATAAAATCATAAAGAATAAATTAGGGAAAATTTAGGAAGGAAGAATATGGAGTTGTTACTTGATGGTATAGTGGTTGATATATTGTGTTAACTTGGGAAATTGAATGCTTGGCTGAATTGGCTGGGCGATTCCACACCCCCAGGTGGATGGGGCTCCCTTGGGAATGGAAAGCCTGCTCTAGGGGGTGGAGAATCTGAAGAGTGACTCAGCACTTGGAGGATATAAAGGAATTGAGGAAAGATGGTTTGGTCCACTTCCTCGGAAGAACTTCCATCTTTACAGTCAGTCTGGATATCATCTCTTGGCTTCCCGTGCAGATTTTTCATCCTCTACTTTGGATCCTTCAGCTTTCCATCGTGTCTCTTCTGTTGCAGACTCACCAGGCTTCTGTTGTAGAGTCACCTGCCTTCCATCCTTTCCAGCACAGACCCATTGGCCTCCTGATGCAGACTTGCATGACACACTGCAGTGAGCTCCAGACCTTGGACTAAATCCTTCATTCTCTGTATGCAGGCAATCTCTGCACACTTCCTCATCCGACTATCCGGCTAAGTGTTGTAAGCCAATCTTATAATTTCCTATACATTTGTCCATCTTGTGTTCCTTGTATTATATCTATTTCTCTAGGAAAACTCTGACTGATACAGATGTGCACACAATTCCAGTTTTGGATGATGACAGAGTCTGCAGATGGACATTGGTGATGGTTATATAGTAATGTGACTAGACTGTAGTAGCTGAACAATGGTATTTTATGTTTTATGTATTGCCACATAATACTATGTAAGGCAGAAAGTAGATACATATTATACAGTTCTATAGAAGAGATCATCAAGTATTAAAGATTATGAATCAAACTGTTTATAGAAGAGATCATCAAGTATTAAAGGTTATGAATCAAAGTGTTTTTTGATTTTTTTTAGTACCAGGGATACAACTCTAGTGATATCCTTGGCTCTAGCATTAAGATCTTAATGGATGTAGGAATTAAAAATGATGTTGGTGATGATGATGATGATGATGATGATGATGATGATGATGGTACTATGGATGAAGTTTCCTAGGAAAGGAAGTCCAAATATGTCTTCCTAGAAGAAGCAAAGAAAAATGGATGAGCACAAATATTTTTGGGAAGAAATTTTAAGGACTACCCCCCCAAACACCTCAGTAGTGAACCAAAACTCTTTCCCCTGATTTTTATTTTGAGAAAGAATCTTGCTAATATGTGTAATGCAAGCTGGTCTAAAAATTCAGTCTCCTGTAATGTTAGGATTACATAGGCAGGTGCCATCAAGCCAGGTTAGTGGACCCTCGCTTGTTGCAAGAAAATTCCATTTGAAGGTGAAACTAGGGGAAGTGAGAAATTACAAAGCTATGCAACTGCTTCATTTAGAACAGGAAGTAAGCAGGGGAAGAGAAACAGAATTGCCAGTCAGCAGACAGGAGTGTCTGAAGTTGGATTTGATAAATTTGTCATAGAGCCAGTAAACATAGCTATGTGATTTTCTGTAGCAGAGCTTGGCAACAGAGAAACGACCTGGAGAAAGAGACAGCTGGATTGATTTACCGTATGGCATTGGCAAAACAGCTGCAGTCAAAAGTTAAAGACCTGAGGAAACCAAGAGTGCTTAAGAGAATACAGTTTAATAGGTTGACCATGAATTCTAGGCTGGAAACAAAAGGCAGGAAGGAGGGATTGTGTAATTGAGAGAAGGAGGCAACTCTCAGAGCCCACATATTTTAATTAAGGACAAAAAGTAGTAACATGGATGAAATTCAACGGATATCATGCCAGAGTTCAAAATTTTGGAGGAGGAGCAGTTCCAGGTATTGGTCAGATCACTACAAAAGTTAATAGCACACAAGCGAGATTGACAAAGTGAAGAAGTGGTTCTCAAACTTTCGCATTCAGCCAAATCATGGGAGACTTTCTAAGACATACTGCAAAGCCCAGTGTCTGCATTCCATGGGTCTGTGAATTAAAGTGTCTGACACAGTCACGTTTACTGCTGCTGCTGCTGCCGCTGCCGCTGCTGCTTATGGGCTAAGTATGACAAATTGAGAACCACTGGAACACAGCTTAGAGAAAGGGTCAGGTGGATCTTAGGCAAGTGTGATACATTACAGGGGATGAGGAAAGAAACTTATAAATATGCAACACTGGTTAAAAAAAAGCAAAACAAAACAAGAACAAGAAAGTTATAAGAAATTATGGCTTAAGCACATGTCTGGAAAGTGCAAGGTCCTGAGTTTGATCCCTGGTGCTAAAAAAAAAAAAAAAAAAAAAAAAAAAAAAAAAAAAAAAAAAAAAAAAAAAAAAAAAAAAAAAAAAGCATTAACTGCTCCTTTCAAAAGATCAGCAGAGGCGGGTGTGGTGGTGCACACCTGTAATCCCAGCACTTGGGAGGCTGAACCAGGAGGATCAGTGCGAATTCGAGACCAGCCTGGGCTACCAAAGTCAGCTCAAGGCCAATCTGAAATGCATAGCAAGACCCTGTCTCAAAAAGACAAAAAAAAAAAAAAAGATCAGAAATCCAATCCAACTTCTCCTGCATATATACACAAGTATATTTTCCTTCTTTCTTCTATCCTTTGCTTCATCCCAGTGTTTCCTTCCCATTCAACAAGTTGAGGAAAGAGAACTTGGTTGTGGGCACCATGGTTTTCAAAGACCACGAAAAGATGACCAGATGGTCTGAATACAGTGGCTAATAGAATGCAATTAAGAAGCTAAACAAGATGGTGTTGAAGAATATAGTCTCTTTTGTGTTGGCCGGGCAACCAACCAGTCAGAGCCGAGGAGAGAGCTCAGTGGCATAAGCTCACAGCTGGCAAGTGCAAGGTCCCAAGTTCGATCTCTGGTACTGCAAACAAACAAACAAAATGACTACAGGTTTTACGTGAGTGGGATCTGGCTGTGGCTGAGCATCTGCAGATTCACATACCTCACCTTTTTAAAGCATGCCTGCAATGAGGTATTTGTTCAGTCAGATGACTTGATGATTCAGCACCCTATGAAACCAATCTTCAGTGTATATTGCTGTAAATTAATGTACAAGTGCATATATGGATGGACAGATGTATTATAAATACATGCAACTCACATATATACACACAAACACAAACATTCCTTTTATGTTAAGATTCATACATTTATATTGTGGGAACAGGAAAAATTGATATTCTACTAAAATTTTAAAAATTCATGTATATAAAATTTTGTACTCATTTTATGTCTAGATGAAGGATTTTTAATATATAATTCTTACATTGAAACAGATTTGTAATATTTAATTTCACTGTCATTCAAGCACATTAGTGCATTGCTCAGTAAAGGACCTTTAAAGTCACCTTCAAAATTTGTTTAGAGATCTTCATTCCATTTAAAAGAGGATTTTTCTTTTGTTTTCCTGGTATTGTATTTTTTTTTTTTTTTGTGCATTCCACTTCTAAAAAGGCATATAAAACTATTTAACATTTAGCTTCTTTCCCAGTACCAGGGATTGAACTCCAGACCTCATATTTGCAAGGCAGCTGCTTATGCCACTGAGCTATCTCCCTGGCCCCGCATCTAGAGTTTGAATGATTAAAATGATGCCTTGGTTTTTAGTAAGGAGAACCATGGCATGTATTATTCAGCCTTAGAATTTTATTTGATGATGTCCAGTATTTTCAGGTAACCTTGAGCTCACTTCCCTGAGGTTTGGTAGCAGAATCTATGTGTAAGACTTTTCTGGGGCTTCTGCTGCCCCTATGTATTGGAGACAAATTGGTAAAAATGAGGTGGTTATTTCAGTTTCTAATCGCATCAGGCAGCCTTCCCACCTCCATGCATGTTCCCAGTACTTCCATTTGTGGATCCCTCTGAACCTGCTCAATTCCTGGCTCCTCTCAGGAAATTACTCTCCTTGGGCCTCACAGTTTTGCTCTCTGAAGTTCAGCTGCCTATTTGCTGTAAGGAGAAGGCAAAAGTCTCCACCTAGGCTGCTGTTGAATAGCTAGTTTAGTGAGCACTAAGCACTGGGTTTCTGGCATCTTCTGAAAATGCCAGCCTTGGAATGAGTGCTGCACCCCTTAAAATTTAGACGATAGCTTTCCCTTAAAGCAGGCTCAGATGAGACAACCTGCAGGAGCAGGGGCCAAATGACTCTAAAGCACACTTGCAAAGGAGAAGACAAAGTCCTCTCTTACTCTCTCTCTCATGAACTACTCACTGTAAAACTTCTCTGAGCAGTCTGGAAATGCTCCATGTGGCCCAACAGAATTAGCAAAGTCTCTTCACAGGTTGTCTTGAAGCAGCATCCAGCCTGACTGTCCATCATCTTGAATTGCTTACTCACCTTGCCTGCCTCGTCCCTCTTGTTCTCCCTGCCATGACAGTGCACTTTTCTAACATAGCAGAACACTTGATGCTTGTCTCAGTCTCTCTTTCCTAGGTTACAAGGTCCGCAGTTTCACTTGAAGGTTGTTTGGATACTAATCTACTTTCATAGGTGCATTTCACTAATCCTGTACAGAATTGTATCAGAAACCCACATAAAGTGCAATAATATTCCTAGTTCAGTCCAAGTTTATTCAGTGCACTGATTCTTAAAGTAAGATCCTGGTTCTCACTAGCCTTCTCATCACTTGGGCATTTCCAAGAAATTAAATTCTCCAGTGGTGAAGTTTAGAGATCTCTGTGTCTTTAAAGCCTCCAGGGTGATTCTGGTAATATTTTATGGACAATCAGATAGACATCGGATATTACTATAAGAATAAATAAGATTTTAAAGATACATGAAATCTAAGTCAAGTATGCATTCCCATATAATGTGATTTATAGCATTTCAAGTCACTTAAGTTTATAGTCACTCTTTAAGTCTGCCCATATTTAGGGGACATGGGAAAATGGGGAGGTGGCTTATTTGAAATGAGAGTTTATGTAGATATTTGTAAGTTTCACTAAACTTATGCTAACCCAAACTAGAATAAACTTTTCAGTGACTGAGTAATAGAGGATCATTAAAGTAGGTAATGCTGTCTTCTGGGCAGTACTATGGGATCATCAGCATTCTTTCTGGTCCTTACCTTTACAACACTATACTGGAACAAACTCAGCTTGGCTCTGTGCTCTGAGAGTTAGCTGTCCAGTGTTTAAATGGAATAGTTTTTCTAGGCTATAAGAAAATAGGACAGGATGACAGATTATAAGTACTTATACTTTAGCATAAAAACATTTGGATATTGACCTTTATGAATTTTATACATGAACATTATATCTATGTATCTATATATCTGCCATATCTATTTCTATCTAATGTAATGTAATGTAATGTAATGTAATGTAATGTAATGTAATGTAATGTAATGTAATGTATCTATGTTTCTTTTCGTCTTCCCAAAGAATTTTTTGTTTTCTTAAATAGCAGGTTTTTTGGATCAGGTTTATCTCTCAATACTTATTGAAGTATGTTGTTGGGAACACAAGCAAGTTATAATAATTTCATAGCATACACACACTGTTCTCAGATACCCCAGTGTGCTTTTAATTGATTTTCTAAACATATGGTAATACACAAAGCTGTTAAGTGGGAAATGAGAAATTGCTCTTTGTGTCATTTTTAAAATTACATAACTTGGCATTTAGTTTTTATGTTGCATTCCTGGGGTTATTACCTAAATGCTTCTTAGACTTTCATCAGATGCCAAGGTAAAGGATTTGGAGTTCACTGGATATCCATGCACTACAGGAACTTACAATAACATTTCAAGTGGCTGAAACTTGAGAAACATTCAACTAATGACTATAAAGCTTTATATACAAATAGTGAATAATGCAATGCACTTAAATAAAAAACATACCATAGTAATGGGTATTTGTTTTTCTTCCACAGTGTGTCTTTGCCTTCATATGATTTTTTTTTTCATTTGCAAAAACTTTCTATGAAAAAGTTCATTGTAATCGAGCATGGACAATGTACTTTAAAGTCTATCTTAATTTGTAGAGTTGTCTAATATGTCTTATATGTTTTTAGAACTATTAGTCCAGTTGATATCTGAACATATGATAAACATTATAATGACTTTGAATCTGATGCTGGCAAAAAGTAGGGTGAGAAAGGGGAAAACAGAATTGAGATATATTATGTACATGTATTAATTTTCCACAATGAATATAATAATTATGTGTTGCAAACATTTGGTAATATTTTTTAAATACTATGTGTTTTATTTGTAGTGGTAAAAACTATAGCTATAAATACTAATAAATTATACTGGACTGTGCTTAAATCAATTATGGGTGTACTCAAAATAAAAAGCTCACAAA
Organism: Myocastor coypus; assembly: GCA_004027025.1. NCBI lineage: Eukaryota > Metazoa > Chordata > Mammalia > Rodentia > Myocastoridae > Myocastor > Myocastor coypus. Next base: position 40,551 of record PVJA010002327.1, read on the forward strand.
ATCTAAAAGGATATTTTAAAGCTAATTTTTTAAATGTGTTTAGTACAGGGTCTACAGGTTCTAACTACACAGATTGGACTGAGAGTGATTCTCCTGTTTTCTGCCTCCAAAGTGCTGGGATTACAGATGCGAGCCACCATACCCAGTCTCAATTGCCATCTCAGTGTGCCCCAAGTGTGGGGTTAGCATGCCACACTGGACATTGAACCCCTATCACTGTCCACCTAAGCAGGAGCTTTAGTCTGCTGAGTTATCTGGCTGGCGCTTAAAAGTAATTTTTGATATGATCTTTTTTTACTAGCATGTGAAATTATTCCAGGAAAACAAAGACAATTTGAAGTGGTTATGCTTTTTAAAACTAATATATTTTCCCCCTTCAAATTCCTAGTGAATAAAAGACCAAAACAGTAGAGACACTGAAATAATAAAGATGATACTGTTTCATGTTCTTCTCATTTTGACACAGAGTCTCTCTGTGTATTTCTTACTGGCTTTCAGCCCTCTTTGTAGCCCAGCCTGGCCTCCAACTGACAGCAATCCTCTTGCCTCAGCCTCTTCAGTGCTAGGTTTGCCTGTGTGATCCACTACACCCAGCCAACGTGACTTCTAATTGTGCTATCTCACTGATTTTTTGAATCATCTATTTTCTATTTACTATTGTCTAGCTTTTCTATGGTAAACATAGCTTTTTGACATTTAGCTATTTTTCAGATGGAACACATAAAAATTGCACAGGATCAATATTATCAAGCAATTTTTTTTTCCATTTGGTGTTGATTCCCTGTTAATTTAGAGGCATATTTTTGCTTTACGCCTCAAAAGATTATTGGTAGAACTTTAGAAAATTGATATTTCATATGATAAAAGTAGTGTGGTTATGTCATTTTTATATTTGTCAAAAACTCTTTGACACATACAAAAACAAGAATGAAACTTAATGTAGCTGTGTTCTCTGGTCAATAATTAGGTGTCGATATATGTTCATTAGGTGTAACAAATATACAGCTCTGGTGAGGGCTATTGATAATTGGGGAGGACATGACTGTATAGGAACAGAGAGTTTATGGGAACTCTGTACTTTCCTCTTTCATATTGCTAGAGGTATACATAATGGTTTATATTTCATTATTACATACCAGAGTGACTGAAAAATTAATAGACCTACCATAATAGCAGTATATTATATTTTGTGATAGTTTGAGTTTGAAAACTCACACTCGTATTACCTGGTTCATTCATATTGCAGCATTTATGTGGAGGATAAGCAGAACTGAAAGAGTCAAGATGGATTGTGTCTTTAGATGTCGGAGCATGCCGTGGTCTGAGGAACATGGCTTTCCATTTATGTGGGCTCTTATCTTTCTGGAAACTGAAACAGTTTCCATAATAAATATTCTCCCAGCATTCTTAGCTAGAGTCATTCAAGACCAAGAGCAAGAGCTCCTTGAAGCTTCAGTGCTGGAATGTACGTAGGGTGGCATATACCACATTCTGTTCAAAATCATGAGGCCAATGATAATTCGTGGGAAGAATCCCCAAGGATTAGTGACCATATTTGATGTCCAAACAGGAAGGGTAAATGCTTTATTCTACTTTATTTTTGTTACTGGGAATTGAACTCGGGACTTTGTACTTGTCAGATAGGTGCTGTGCAGCTGAGTTATCTGCTTAGCCCAAGACTAAATATGTTAATGCAGGCTACCAAGGCAAGATACTAAGGATACTGAAAATAAAGGTTTGGAGGCTCAGATTTTTGGCATTATAAGCTAAATATTATATTAAAATTTAAAAAAAACTATTAAGTAGTGTTAAAATTAGTTTTATATGACCTATATGATTTAATCAAGAGTTAATTCTTAGAGTAGAATTCTAGGGTTAAATAGGATTCCATTATTTTTCCAAGTTTACAGATACGGAAAATTAGGTTAAGAAATGCAATCACTATGGCCTAGACATAGTTAATCATGGAAATAGGTTTTAAATTCAGTTTAGAGTCTAATTCTAAAGCTTTATCATTAACTTTCTGCCTGAACTAGATAGTAGCTCCCTGTCACATGAGACCAGTGCACAATTAAAATTGGCCACTTGTGCTGCAGATGCGGAGTTCGTTCTCGTTTTCAAAGCATGTGTCCTCAAAAAAGAGGATGAGCCAGCTCCTCATAACTGCTGTATTGGTTCTTTGTTAATATGATCTTTTATGTATACTGGGTTGGATAAAATATAAAACTGAAGTAATTATACCTGTTTCTTTCTACGTTTTTAGATGTGGTAGTAGGGAATGAATCACTCTGTATGTGGCTTACATTATTCATATTGCAGCTGGCCAGTGGTGTTCTCTGTATTGATTCTGTATATATGGTGTAGCAGCTTCGTACAAGTTACCTTTGCAATCCCATGGCCGGGGATCCTGTGTATTCTTATTGCACCATATATCTTTTTTTTTTTTCTCTGTGTAGCTTGGACTTGATCCTCCTGTCTCAGCCTTCCCAGTGCTGCAATTACAGGCATGCACTATCATGCCCAGTGGGTGGGGCTTGCATGCATGTGGTCCCGGAGATTGAACCCAAGTCCTTGTGCTTGCCAGGCAGGTGTTTAGACTCCTGAGCTATCTTCCTGGCCTCTTTGAATGTCTTGTTACTTGTGTATAGTCTACACTTGCCAAACAATTTAGAGAAACTTTAAAACCCAGAACCAATGATAATTTACAATACTTATACTAGTGAAGAGACTTGCACATTATTGTAGATTGAATACACATTTTGACTTATAATTAAAATTTTTATGACCACCAAAGTGCCTCCCAATTTTTCAATAGTTATCTTATTTTCACTGTGTGGCTATCTTTAAAAATTTTCTGTCATGTGTCCTTAATCATTCCTATGTAGATCTATCTCATGAAAGACTACAAAGTCTCATTTTGCCTTTGTCACTTCTGTTTAGGATAGCTGACTTATACATCTGCGATGGCCAGAGTTACCTGTCCCTTAGATCTTACTGCTCTTCCCATTCTGCTTTCCTGGTCTCCCCAGTCTCCCTGATCTGATTATAACAGCTGAGGAATCATTGTCCCAGGGAGTTCTCCTGTCTTGCTTCATGCTTGACCCCTTGCTTTACTGTGTTCCTTGGGCAAATCTTCATTGTGATTGAATATTCATACCTCCTGTGCTTTATTTTCTAACTTAAGAAAGGGCATATGTATTGCCCCATACAAAAATGCTTTTCAGAATTTTCAGATCACTTGTAATTAGGCCATGCCAATTGCTAATTTCTTGATTTTCTAATCTGTTTATTCTCTGTGTTTTCTATGAGCCAGCCTATGCAGGTACCTTGAAATTTGGTCTGAGCACTGAGGCTGAGCATTCATCAGTTAAAGAGCTACTTGGAGCCAGCACTGACTTTATTTTTAAATTTTTAATTAGACCAGCCAGATAACTCAGCAGAGTAAAGCATCTTCTTAGACAGATGTATGGTCTGGAAGTTCGATCCTCCAGCATGCCATGCCAATTCCACCCTCAGGAAATACTGAGACAGTGATTAAGACTGAGTGTGGTGGCATGTGCCTATAATCCCAGTGCTTGGGAGGCTGAAAACCGGAGGAGTACTGTGAGTTCAGTCTGTGTAGCAAGACTCTGTAGATCCTGTACTGAATACATAAAATAAATCAATTATTTATCTATTTATTTATCTGTCTGTCTATTTATTTGATACATGGTCTCACCTTGCAGCTGAGACTTGTAGTGATTCTCCCGTCTCAGCCTCCTTAACACTGGAATTATAGGCATGTGTCATTTTGCCTGGCTGCAGTGGCAGGCATTGTCATGTGGTATCAGAGATTGAACCTGAGTCCTTGTGTTTGCCTATGCAGGTGCTTAGGACACTGAGCTATCTCCCTGGCCCAGAAGGTAGCACTTCTTGTGCCTGAGTACTTCCTCCCTCCTGGAACAAGAGAGTGCAGTTGTCCAGTTGCCTGTTTGGCATGTGAAGTCCATCACATTCAAATTAGGAAAAACTTGCAAGAAATAGATTTACAGAAAATTTAAAATCAGTTCCTTAAAAAGCTACTACTTTGCTGTCTTTTATGAACTGTTAGGCTATACCAACAGTATGTTTGTTTCTGTTTGTCAAGATTAAATATTTTGAAAATGTTTATTTTTACAACAGTAAGTTAAATTCTTGTCCCTAAGGCAAATAATGTTTCCAGAAAGCCAGTACCACCAAATCTTCAAGGTAATTCCTCTTTTAACATTTCTTTCATATTAAAATAAAAATGTTCATTTTTCTGCCCCCGGCAAGAAGGAAATTATATTTTGTTTGCTGATACAAACTAGAAGGCAATGTTTTGGATATAATAAAATTTATCTCCTGTATCTCCAGGTCTTCACAGTATATCTTAGCATTAAAAAGGCATGTGCTTGCCTTCACATATAAATTTGAGAAAGATGTTTCCAATATCCAGTGGATTCTCTATAAAACTCATAGACCCCAGCATTTTCATTGCTTATTGGCATCAGCTTAAAAATTAGAATTTCCTAAATCTCTGTAGAAGTTTGCTGAATTAACACAACATATCTCTGTCATTTATTTTCCTAAGCTATACTCCAGCTTAATGTGAAATGAAGATTTCCCTTTAAATAAAATTATTAATTTCTTTTCCCAATAGACCCCTAAAAGTATGACATTCTTAAATAGCTAATATGTTCAGAATAAAAATGGAATAGTCTTTGGGAATCTGTTTGCAACCCAGCTTTGCACTGATTAATAGCCCTTGCAAATGTGTGCTTATTATACCATAAACATGACCTTTATAAGAACATTAGAAAAATCAAACTATAGATATGCCATGCCAGAGGCTTTTTAAATGTCAGAAAATGCAATGCCCTTAAATTAATATGATTTCGTAATACTTAACTATTGAGAGTATTTTTGAACTTTTTATGAATTTAGACCTTTTAAGGTTAAATGGTTTTTTTCTTCTGTCAGTGAAATGGTCTAGATTGTCTCATATTTGATGCTAAAGAATTTAATGTCTGGAAAGAGATGTAGAGTTAACTCTTTTGAGGTATAGTACGACCAAGATTGGAAAGCTTACAAGCTATTTATTCTGTTTTTCTGAGCTCAGCAGAAAAGGGAGTGAGCAGTAGAAAAATGTCTTAGTTCAAAGAGAGAGTGCTTTGCAGAGTAGGCTGTGAGTAGAGCAGAATGTGCCTGCAGGTTGTTACAGTCGATCCTGTTACGTGGCAGTGAACACATCTGGTTCATCCGGAGAGATTGAGATCCAAGATGGAACCTACCTCACACTCACGGTGTTAGTTTTCTACTTCAGCATAGTTACTAGAAACTCAGTGGCTTCAAATATCATTCACTTATAGCCTGACAGTTCTGAAGATTTGTAGTTTAGCATGGTGTGGCTTTGTTCTAAGTTCAGCAAATCAAAAAGCAGAAATCAAGATACTGGTTGGAATGAGTGCTCATCCGGAAACGGGTACAAACTGCCTTTCAAGTCCATTACTATTTTAGAAATTAATTTCTGTGGTTGTAGGATTAATGTCTCTTTTTTCATTGCTAAACATTAGGCAAGTGTTGTTTCAGGGCCTAGAGGCCTCCTCTAGTCCTGAACCAGGGACCACCATTATCAAGCCAGCAAAGCAGCTTTGAATCATACTATTGCTCCTGGGACTACCTGGAGAATTTTTCTTTTGAGAGTCTTATATACTTAGTTCAGGCCCACCTGGATAATCTTTATTTTTTTATGTCACCTTGAATAACCTAATTACAGGAATAACATCAAGTTCAGTCTTGGATATGATGCAGAAATTACTCACTAGGAGGTAGGAAATCCTTGAAGGCCACTTCGAGTTATGTTTAATGCATGACACAGCACGTTTACTAAAGCCTGTAGTTTACCATTCGTACTGTTCCTCTGTAGTGCCATCAACACATAGGCCCTCGATGAAAGTCATCAATAATACCAAGTCAGCAACTCCTACTTGAGAATCAATCAGAAGCTGTTGGTAGGGGTGGCCCTCGGCGGGGTGCATTGTGGCAAATATTCCATATATTTCCAATGCTTACAATAATGTGAGTGCCTGTACTCTAGACCAGGGTCAACAAACTATACACAGTTGATGCCAAAGAACTACACATGAGTGATCACTGTTTTAGTAAATACAGTTTTTTTGTAACATAGAAATGTCCATCTGTTTACGTATTGTCTGTAACCATCTCACTACAAAGGCAGAATCTTCATTGGTAATATAAAACTTGTTTGCAAAGCATCGCATAATAATTATCTGGTTGTTTCTAAGTGAATACTCAAACCTGCTATAGAAGTAGTGTGTGTGTGTGTGTGTGTGTGTGTGTGTGTATATCTCTATCCTTATATAAATTTACGCACATTCCATGTGAACACTATACAACTGTGTATGAGATTTATAGGTTCATTCTCCTGAAGAAGATTTATAGTGATGCTCATTGCCATTAGACACCTGAAAATGTGCATTTCTGTCCTTTTTAGTCTTTATCTCCCTTGAGTGGATGTGGAGAACATCTGTTATCCATCTTGTCTATGTTTGATTTCAAACAGTTGGACTCTACTCAGACACCATTGAGTGTTTCCCTTCCAAAACCATTGTCAGTACCTTTAGTTTTACCCTTCCTTTGCCCCCTATCTGCCTACCTTCTGATTATATCTTCCCCGCTTCACATGTTTCCAGGTGTGTATATCTTTCATAATTTATTAGATACTGAACATATTTAGCTGATTTTTGAGGTTTCTTCATTAAACAACAACAGCAGCAACAACAAAACATATGCACTACAAAAGCCCAGGATTCAGCCCTTTATTTTGTATATGAATTATTCGTAATGATTTGTAACACACTGTCACTTGTATGACTTATATTACTCTATCCAAAATCCAGTGTAGTACTCAGTTTTCCTATGATTAACTTTTTTTTTCTAAGGCTGGTCTCAGTGACGTCAAGCAGTTTGCATGATGAGTATTTCATAAGCTTCTGTTTCTTCCTAGGCACTGACCTGATTCTGCGCAATCTAGACAGTGAACTCTTTAGCGTTCCCTTTCTCATGTCTGTCTGTGTTTTCAATACCTGATTTATTGATTGATCTATAAATGAGTCATCAATCAGTGAATCCTCTAGTCTCTTTCCTTCCTTTCATTATGCTGAGTTGACCCCTAGTCTTGATATTTTATGATTTGTGACCCTCAAAATATTTATGATTTTTTGTATTCCTTTTATTGTTCTGAGTCTGGATCCTTCCCCAGGATACGTATTATGTCTGTGTGTATTCTGAGTATATGCTGTTCCATCATTCTGTCCCATTTAATTCTACTTTTTCCCACATTATCTGAGCGGTGCATTTGTACTCTCCATGTTTTGGATTTCTTTGAAGGGCAGCTTTCCTAATCTTTCCCTTTGAGGTATGTCCTGCCATATCCTTCAAATGATTAAATTCTGCTTATTTGTAATATCTCATTATTGAATTAATCACTTTTAGTATGCCAATTGTTCAGGTATTCCATTTATGGAAACATGAATAACAAATTTCTTCATGCCAATCACGTTTATATTCTATCTGTCAAAACTGTAGGATTTTACTCGTAGACTATATTAACATGGGCGTTCCCATATATGACATTTAAAATAAAGAAATAGTGTGGTCTTAAAAAGATAGCACATGTGTAAGCTTTCAGAGAAGACTTCAGTTAACTTGCTGTGATGGAATGTTCTGACATTTAACAGGGGAAACTTCAGTTCCCTGAAGCAATTCTGCCATAGTGAGATATATAATTGGAATTTATCAGTCAGTTAAGATCCAGTTCAAACTAACTAAATGCACATATAGTCAAAAAACAATTGAAAATAGAAGGCAAAACTCTTTTCAAAATGCAGAATATCTTCCTGACTTTGTGGCAGTTGCCATTGGAAAACTATTTAAAAATTAATGCATATGGAGAAAAAGGACTCTTAAGATCATGGGGTTACATATAAAGATAGAAAAAGTGTACTTCTTATTTTATAAAAAAAAAAATTTATGTTTTTGTTTATTTGGTATAAGGTCTCACTGCACAGCTCAGACTCATAGTGATCCTCCTGTCTCAGCCTCCCCAGCACTGGGACTACACGTGTGCACAACCATGCCCAGTTTTGGGGGCTGCCAAGGTGCACCTGGGGTTTTGAGGCTAACATGACATGCAGTACCAGGGTTCGAACCTGGCTCCTTGTGCTTTCCAGGCAGGCACTTAGACCACCGAGCTATCTCGCTGGCCCGAGAAAGTATATTCTTTTCTAGAGTCATGCAGGTAGCACTCAGGATTTGGCTAAGGTATTTGAAGAAAACAAATGAAAATTTCTGCCGAACTTCTTGAATTTTCCAGCTAAAGACAAAACTTCCATATGCAATTATTATGATTTACCCAATGCCAATATGCTATGTGGTTAGAATAGTTGGTAATGTACACAAATAGATAGGAAAGACACTTGCTGGGAGTGGCACTCAAAGGTGCCAGCCACAGACAGACACACAGACACTCAGTGGAAGCAGAGAGAGCTCAAGCAAAAAGCTGCCACTGCCTTTGGTATTTATTTTCTATGTATATTGAGTCTCAGCCTTTAAGTTACTTTCAGTTTACAAAACAAGCTCTTATTCTTTGCGCCTAAGACTGAAAAACCCTGCCAGCCATCTGAGAGCAAAGACACAAAAACAAGATGATCTTGAAGTGTTTTAGGTGTTCTTGGTCACTCCCTCTGCTGTTCCAGTTCTGCTTTTTTATTCCTTGTCCCACATACCGTGTAAGTCATTTTGTACATCTCTATTTTAACTCTTCTTATCCCGACAGACGCTCATAAAATTGCTTCTAATTCAGATCCATGTAAGTAGTGACATGTCACCTTTTGGCAAAAAAATTGTTGGTCTTCATAGCCAGTACTGTTAATCCAGCATCACACACGGGCTATGTGAATTGAAGTACAGTTCACATATGAAGGATAGAACAAAGTAAAGTCAAGTAATGTTCATTTGTTAATATTTTGTGTATCTGTGTGTGTGTGTGTGTGTGTGTGTGTGGCTAGCTGAGGCTGCAATGGTCAGGGGCAGTTGGCACTGCATATGGTGCTGGGAACTGAACTGCAGTCCCTGCACTTGGCTAAGCTTGCATAAGCAGGTGCTTTAGATTGCTGAGCTATCTTGCCAGTGCCAATATGTTTCAGTATTATCAAATAGCACCTGCTTTGATTTATTGCTTCCTAAAAAGACTTCATACTATTTTATTGTTTAATAAAGGTGCAATCTTTCAATGTTTTGTTTTGTTTTATTTGTTTGTTTGTTTGTTTGTTTGTTTGGTTTTTGGCAGAACCAAGGATTGAACTCAGGCCCTTGAGGTGCCAGGCAAGCCTTTATTCTACTGAGCTATCTCCCCAGCCTTTTAAGTCTACAATATTTTATTACAGCCTGTGGAAATTTTAATCTTACATCACTACTTAGTATATTTTCACCAACATAGTCCATAAATAAAAGAAAGCCATTAAAAAAAAGTCAAGCTATAGAGAGAAAGAATAGAAGAAAATGCTGCATGTTCCATTGCTGTTGCTTTATTTTTATTCACGGAGCTTGAGATTATACTTGCTTTCATTGAAACCTGCATGGTACATCCAAGGGAGTGGGTAACCAATACATATTCGAAGAGTGTTTGTGGGAAAAAAAATGGAGGGGCGAAGAGGTAAGTCTGAGAAGAAAGAAAGGTGAAGAATAGCTCAGAAAAGAAAAGAGAGGAGAAATAAGTAGTGAGAAAAAAACTAAAGAGATGGTATGAACTAATGTGTTTTTATTTTCCTACTGAGTAAAAATAGCATTAACTCTTTCCACCCCAGATTCTGAGGCAGCTGTCATGTGTTCAGTATCCATTCCAGGTTAAGCACTGAGCTCAATTTTGTCTTATAATATTGTGTCAGACAATATCAGGCTCTTTAGTGGTTAAATTCCCATTTTAAAATTAGAAAGCATGAAGTGTTCTAAGAGTTTATATTTCACCATCAGATCCCTTTAGGCTATTTTTCCATGCTATTTGCATGCTTTTTTTTGGTGATGTTTTGTCTAGGTGAAATAAGATCTTGATACCAGATTTAGAGATCACCATTTACCTGAATTGTTTCCCTCCTTTTTCTTTTATATTTCTGTCTTTGTGAATATTCTCTATGCCTACCACCTCACAATGTGCAGTTGTTGAAAACAAGTTCCAATGGATATTTTGCATTCTTTGTTTTGTGTGTGTATACGTGTGTCTTTTTGAGACAGGGTCTCGCTATGCAGTTGAGGCTGGTCTTGAGCTCAGTTTCGTAGCCCAGGCTGGTCTCGAACTCGCACCAATCCTCCTGCCTCAGCCTCCCGAGTGCTGGGATTACAGGTGTGAGCCACTACGCCTGGCTTATTTTGCATTCTTAATATGAAACAACCTAGTAGTATTAGTGAAATTACACATATCATGCAATTCCTATTCCCTCTCTTGAATTAGCTTTCAAAAAACTGTTATTTATTCATTCATTTATCCTTCCATTCATCAGTGCATTTATTCATTCATTCAAGGGCACTTGAGTGATAATAAATTTTAAAACATTTCATGAATGACCATGGTTGAGGACAGGAAAGGGAAATACAGACCTAGACACTGTGTTTTAGAAGGCTAAGCTGGAACCTAATAACTCTACCTCTGGATAAAAATAAGAAATATAGGACAGTTGCTGATTTGTGATTTAAAAAACTATTAATAAAATATGTGGTATTTATTATATATCATATTAATAAATAAAATACAACTACTATAATTTACTATTTTGTCCAGCCACAATAGCCATACAAAATCTTGATGTTTAAGTGTATTTTTTTTTTTTTTATATTTTATGGAAGGAAAAAGTAAATAACCTGTAGTTTACTTCGGATATAAAAACATTTGAATTTGCATGCATATTTCTGGTGACAAAATTTGTGTTCTGAATCACTTAAAGTAGCTTGTAAAATGTACAAAGAGGTATCTCAGGGGATAATGGCACATGCCTGGCCTGTATTCCCAGCACTTGAGAAATGGAGGGAGAAGGATTGCTGTGAATTTCAGGTCAGCCTGGACTAAAAAAAAAAGTGTTTCAGCTGAACTTGAAATGTAGGTAGAAATTATAAAAAAAATACAAATTTATGAAATTTGAAGTAATCTTAGATTTATGAGAACATTAAATAATATCAGTAGGCAAGTCAAAGTCATAATGACTTTGATAGAACAGGAGACAGATATTCAGTATTTCAAAGATGTACTAGCTTTTGAAAACCATGTTCAGGACAGATTAGAATCATTCAAGAAAATGCTGGGCCAATTTCAGAAGCTGTGCTTCTTACAGAATTTCTTTCTTCTCTCAGCAGGTATTCCTGCTCAAAGCAATTTGATACACTCCATTTTGTTCTTCCTTTGCGATTAATGGCCTTTCAAAAGCACAAAATAATCTATACAATTTAAGGTAAATACGCCCCTGAATTGGAAAGGAATAACTCCAGTTCTCTGAGGCTACAATCAGAGCCAACTTCTCAAGTTTTCTTGCCAGGTTTTTCATTTTGTTTTCTACTAAACTTTGGGTTTACAGTCATTAGGTCACTGAGCAAACTTCCACTGTCTCACAATTATTACTGAAGAATAGGAGGCGGCTGTATATTTTCAAAATACTGTGTCATGTTTGAATCATGAGGAAATTTCAGACAACATGTTTACCTTGTCAACACTAGTTGCTGCAGAAAACAGAGGAATGGAATTCTACTTATTTAGGAGGAAGTGCCAATCTTGTGTTATCCTCGTAACCTGGGAAAAGTCAGATGGCCTTGTTAGTCTTGTCACCAGATTCTAATCAGATGACTAAACACTTGGCAGTCCCTGCAGTAGTAGTAGTATAAGGATGCCATCAGCTTCTACCCATTACCCATGGGCTAAAGCTTATGGATGACTTTTGTGCTTCTTCTAGCCTGATGAATAATCACAGGAGAAGAGTTTAACATACCTAACACACCTTGCTGTTATCAGCTTTAATCCTTTTGAATAGTTACATGTTAGTCCTTTTTTCATTGCTGTTACAAATATATGAGGAAGCAATTTAAAGGCAGAAAGATAAGTTGTGACTGTTGGTTTGAGTGCTTGGTCAGTTGGTCCAATTGTGGTCATATAGGAACAGCTAGGTAGAAGGACACGGCTGAGCCCAGCTTCTTACCTGGTAGCATCCATCTTCCAAGGTTCTGTAAACTCCCAATAAGGTCTTTAGTTTATATTTCAATCAAAGGATTAGTGCACTGGTGAATGAGGAACTCCATGATCTAATAAACTTCAAAAGGCTCATCTATGAACACATAAGTGTTGGCCATAAGTAACTGATTAGCGGGATGCAGTAGTGCTATATTGTTGTGATAGGATTCTTAGGGCAACTGGAAATATAATTAACAGTTACCATATGTCCTGAGTGCTAGCAAAGGAAGTCTCATGATGGATTCCAATATTGGGCTCAGAGAACAATGGAAAAATGTGGTTATTCCAAAGAAGGGAAGTATTGAAATCAGTCAATCATTGCTTACATCAATACTTTGAATTAAAAGCAATAAAAAATATTTCATATCATCCTTTCCACAACTACAAAATTAACTTTTTAAGACTTCTAGAGGGCCAGGGAGATAGCTCTGTGGTCTAAGCACCTTGCTTGGTGAATGCAAAACATGGGTTCAATCCCCAGTAATGCATCCTGTGCTAGCCCCATACCTAGCCTGCTGCTGTAACTGGGCATTGTGCAACATGACTGTAATCTCAGTTCTGAGGAGGCTGAGACATGAGGATCCCTGTCTCTGGGTAGCAAGACACTCTACCAAATAAATAAATCAAAGATTTTTAAAATAAATAAAAGATCTTTAAAATAAATAAATATGACTTAATGGAAATATTATGAAAATTAAAAGTGTATGAATATCTGATGCTTACAAAACTAATAGTTGTTTTCTGTCATTATTTTACTAATATCATTATTAGGAATTTAGACTCTTTAAAATTTAGGTAGTATAGCATATTATTTATGAAGAGATTAGTTTAACTAACACAACATTTTGATGACTATATTAATTATTTTCCTAGATATTTACTTAACCCTGCGCCATTTTTTTAACTTTTTATTCCATTTATGTATCTTGTACAGAGTCTCACTATGCAGCTCAGACTCATAGCGATCCTCCTGTGTTCAGCATCCCAAAGCCTGTGCTGTTCTGTAACACCGAAATTCTAAGTAAATTTACAGTAAAAAAAAAAAAAAAAAAATGAAATCATTTTGTGATAGTTTCCATCAGTCAGTTACTTCCAGCACTGCTTGAGTTGATTAAAATAGCTGTGAATTAGTTGTTCAAATAAAAATGCGTGTGTGCCTCATGCCAAGTGAAGGGTATCATGTTTAACTGCAGCACTTCATGACGACTTTCATTCCAACCCAGTGTCTCTTCGTAATATGTGTTGCATTTTGGTGATTGTTCTATAACTACATGAGGACTTCACAAGGAATGTGATGAGCAGTTTCTGTTTTTCATGATTTGTAAATCTTGTACCTGCTGCTTCATGATTACTTGAATATTAAAATTTATGTCCCTTCCTTTTCAAAGGTGACTTCTACTATCACCAATTGCTCTTCTAGTTTTCTGGGAATAAGAACTTGGATAGCATTTGAGAAAGAAACAGGTGTAATTTCATGAAAGATTTGAAATCAGATATCTCTGGGTTTTAATTCTTCTTAAGTCTACCATTTAACAAGGTTGTTTATGTCAGGTAAAATAATCCTAGTAAGCCTCTGTTTTTTCAGCTATGAAATGAAAACAAGAATAGCATCATTATTTATATAAAAAATATATGTAAAGCTATCTGGCACAGAGAATATAATAAAGGCTCAAGAAGACAGCACTTGTAAAATAGATTAAGCATATTTATCTTGCTTGCAATCATGTAGAAAGCATTTTATTTCTCTTCTACTTAAAACAAATCATTTTCGATATTCCACAACCACTACAATTCCATTAATAGTTGATGTTACATTTTTCCCCCAAGAACTCAATGTTTCAGAATGAAAAAAATATAGTTTGGTTTCTTTAGAGCAACACTTGCCAGAAGAAACAATCATGTTGAGACCGAGACTAAACAGAGCACATGTCAGCTCCATGGGGAATGTTCTTGGGGAAATTGAAATTAGAATTTCTTTTATTCCATCATAAAGTTAGTTAGAATAGTCACCAAGGCAGCAGAAACCCCAGTACTTTCTGCTCTTGTACCTTGGAGCTAACGCATACCATAGTTGCTTGGGATGTACTAGTTGAAGGTGTTGTAAGGCAACAAGAATATTATCCTTACAGGTCTTTATATATTTTATCTAATTTAATGATGCTGATAATTAGTGATGGATACTTCCAAATGTGACTCAGTGTCCAGGACAGTTTTTGTCATTGTCATCACAAAGCAAAAGTAGATCTAAATGTTAAAAGAAAAAAAGAAAGCAAACACTGAGTGAAAACATCCACTATTAGATGAAAAATCTAGGAGATGTTAAATGCAATGGAATTATAGCTATAGGAGTAAATTTAGGTTCTAGTTTGCTTTTCTGGTATATGCAAAAAAAAAAAAAAATGAAAGTACAAAGTGAACCAATAAGTTAATGCAAATACAGTAAAATACTTTTTTCTTTTTTTTTTTTTTTTTTAAAGGAGGGTTTTTTTTTTTTTTTTTTTTTTTTAAGGACTGGGGTTCAAACTCATGACCTTGCACTTTCCAGGCAGGCACTTGTGCCACAGAGCTATCTCCCCAGCCCCTACAACTGCATCTTGAATGATGCAGTGCCTTCAAATAATTGCTTTTTGGTATATCTTAATTTGTCTAGCAACTTTCACCGAAATCAGCTTTGTGTTTATACAGTATTTTTCCCTATTGCCTTTCATCAAGAAAATTAAAACCTCTGAATAAAAAATAGATAAAAAAAAAAAAAGACCGTAAACTCTTGGAGTGGAAGGGTTAGCATTAGATCGCAGCTGCCCCACTCAGGACATCCATGAACTTGAGCAGTCCTGTGTAACTGGTTCTGAACTCACTGCTGCTCCATTTGCTGTTTCTCAAGGCTGCTGCTACCTTAAAGAATACCTAGCATGCTACCCAGGGTATAAGAGCAGAAAAGCTACGGCTTTTAGCCTGTGCAAAACAGAGGACTTGTTCATGATACTAGAGAATATATATACCTAAAAGTGAAACCATGTTTTAAGAAGCAGACAGGGGCCCGGCAGGATGGCTCAGTAGTCTAAAGCGCCTGCTTGGGAAAGCTTGGGTAGCTTCAGAGACCACAGTTCGATCCCCGGCACCACATGCTGCGCCAGCCCTGCCATCGGGGCAGGCTGAGCCAGCCATAAAAATGAGTGAATAAACAAACAAAGGTTCTGCAACAAGAAAAAAATAAATTTAAAAAAAGAGAAGCTGACAAAGATAAAATTAACAAAATTGTAAAACAACATAGAATATAATACATTAAGAGATTCCTAGGGCATTAGTAAATCATGTTTCTTGGTGCGTTTGGAAGGCCCTTGGTGACCCTGGTGACAGTGTCTGGTCTCTTGTTCTCCCTCTGAGTTCACTACTGACAGGAACATCCTTGTCCACCAAACCTCCCCGCTGTGATGGTCAGCCTCACCCATGCCCTAGTAATACAAACAGTTAAGCGTGGAGCAGAACCTCTGAACTCTGAGATAAATGAACCTTTGGTCCTTTAAAGTGTAGAGGTTGGGTGTTTTGTCGCAGGAGCAGAAAGCTCAACAAGGCAGACAAAATGTGAATAAGTTCCTCACCTCTCAGCAGAGTACACTATGAAACTCTCAAGGCTATTGGTTCCCCCACTGCTTTTCTAGTTCTTCAAGGAAGTTACTGATTTTGGAATGGATACTGCTGTTAATTTGGCCACGGTAGAAAAAGAGCGTAAAACCTCAGAAGAGAGGGATTTCATTTTATTAATTACTTCATGAATCTTTCTTTGCCTCCATCCTTTCCCAAAACAGACGCTAACTCATTATGTCAGTTTCCTGGGAACCCCTGAAACAAAGGAGGCAAAGAATAATAAAGTAGACTTTGGTTTGTAAGAGCCAGAGCTTTCATATATGATGACACATGAAGAACTAAGGCACATGGCAGTGAATACTTTTTAGAAATCTGTGCTCGGTAGAACACAGCAGCTGGGAGAAGCACTTTGCAAGCATGTGGAGGAAACGGTTAATAGAAGTCATAAATAAAATACATCTTGAGCCAGAAATAGGTGGCTAGTTATTTCCTATATTTTGATGTAGGTTTTAAAAGTAGGTATTTACTTAGGTTACATTATAGATAAGCAATCCTTAATGTATAATGCAGGACACATATTATAACCTGAATGACTATTTGGGATGCAATATTTTTGAGATGTATTATGTTAGGTGTTCTAGATTAACTCATTCTTTCTGTATCTATCAAATCTGTTTACCCATACCTTGTTCTTTAATATGTTGATCAGAAATTTGGAAATGATTCTCTTTGCTAGTTTCTACTCTAAATCCTTATCCCTTACCCTCCTGGAACATGCCTATAGTTTAGTGACTTATCAAGCCCACCAATAACTTCTGGGACACCAAATTTAACTTGATCTTTCTACAGCCATGAATGATGTTAGATAACAATCTTTTCACACTGGCATGGGCCAGTTTACACAGGAAAATCAAGCTGAGAGGCAGAGATGTTGGGTAAACATGGCGATGTAGTAAGAATGTAGATTTCGTTTCACTTTTCTTTTTTTAATTTATTTTTTACAGAAGGGTGTAAGGGTGTTCAGGTTCTCACTACCAGATCAGACTTACAGTGATCCACCTGTAGTGATCCACCTATTTACAGCCTACCAAGAGCAGGGATTACAGGCGCATGGCCCCATGCCCAGCCTCAATCGCCATCTCAGTGTGCCCTGAGGGCAAGGTCGGCATGGCTTGTTTTTCTTTTAATGTATGAGAGGACCAAGAAAAATAGCCTTTAGAGTCAGACATGGCAAGGCAGGTTTCACTGCTTACATTTTCTTGATTTAACTAACTTGCTCAGAGGATTTTTTTGTCAGCTTGGATAAAAATAAAAACATTATGATAGCACTCTCAAAAGATTTTAGATACTAAAATGCATGTTTATTTTTAGACTTCCCTTTAGGTACCTGTCTTAATTACTCTTCACTTGTTGCTGGGACAAATAGCTGACACTCAAAATGAAGAAAGGAAAGGTTTATTTAGCTCACAGTTTGTGGAGGTTTTAGTCCATATTCAGCTGGCCCAAGGCTGAGTGGAACAGGGCAGAGAGCATCCAGTTCATGGCGGAAAAACAGCAACAATTGTGACAGAGGCAACCAAGCAAACAGGGCAGCAGAGCAACAGCAACAGCTCTGTCTGTCTCTCTGTCTCTCTTTATATTCCCATCAGGCTCTCTGCCTTAGCATATCCGCCCTAGACCACACCCATAGTCCCAGCCCTACTCAGGCTGATAAATCCCATCAGTACCAAAACACATAATCCCAGCGACTCATGAGTCAAATCTCAATCTATACAAGTTCCCACCCAATGACTACATGAAGCTTTGGAGGGACAACTAGACATAAACCATGACAGTACCCCTCCCATCACCCCCCCCTTTTTGTGTTTCAAGATCCAGGATCTTTTTTATCCAAGGGACTCATTCATTAACATTTTAGCATGATTTTCTCAAAACTTTAGGTTGCCCTTTCAGTATTATCATCATTGATCACACGTGAAGATGCAAACATTGTCCAGTGCCATCTCTAGTAATGCATGATGAGTGCTTTCTGGCATAATCCTACCAAGTGGCTGGCCTCTGAAAATGGTCACTTCTCAGCTTTGAAAGGTGAAGGACCCTGGAGAAAGGAGAGATTTTTTTTCACCTACCAGCAATGAATTTGAAAGCTGCATGTGTCAAGAAGTTTATCTATACGTTATATTTTCCTGAAGAATTTTGTCTTTGTATGGAGCTGAAATGTTTAACAGAACCTTTCATCATTATGGAACTGTTTGTACCTGCTGCCTATAATGCAGTAGCTCCTGGCACCATTTGACTACTGAGCATTTGAAATAAAGCTTGTGAGATTTGAGGAATTGAAATTTTAATTTATCTTAGCTTTAATTAATTCAAACTTAAAGTAATTTCACATGGCTAATGACTGCCAAATTGGACATCCCAGGACTAGAGTACCTTTTTGTTAGTTATAATTGATTGTCTGAAATTAAATCTTAGGAATTCCTTCTCAAGAAACTTTTCCATTTTTATGTTCCATAACTATAGCTGCTGACTTGAGAGAAATGTTCTAAGCACACTCTTTCAATTCCCTGTGAGGCACATACCTGTCCTGAATTATACTCATTTAAAACAGGGGCTAGGATACAGAAAGTATTTAGAGCCAAATATCTAAAGTGCCATATCCTTTCATTCCTAACAGAATCTTCTCTAATGTTTCCCAGGTATCAAAACGTATCATGCAAGTTAGTTAAATAAGTGAGAGATTCAGTTTTTCTCCTGGTGCAGGCGTGACATAGGATGTGCCACCTGGCCAATATTAGACTTCTGGTTTTCCTCATGACATTCAATGATAGTGCTCCATAATATCAATGCTTCTAGCATAGCTTTTTCCTGAAATCAGCTTTTGGGTGCATTACCAAAATACTTCAATTACATAAGTGAAAATGAATAAGGAATTTGAGTAAAGGAAAAATCTTGAACAGTCAAATGTATTTTCCTTCGTGAGTAAAGGTGGAATTATAGAGCGTTGTTGCAGGCAAATTTTGAGTCAGTGTTTCCAGCAAGTTGTCCTCGCTCGCCCTGGCCCATATACCTATCCTGGTCTTGTTGGCCATGGTCAAGAGCAGGATGTGTGAGACAGAAGTCAGTATTTGGTGGGAATCAATGCTCTAGCTTGTTCTCAAGTCTTCAACTTTCATTTTAACTTTTGAGTTGAATGTTAAAATGTTCCCAATACCAGATTCCTTCGGCTACTAGGGGGCTTTGTCCTGATATACAAAGTGCCGTTCTTCTTGCAAAAACCTAGAAGGTGAGTCAGATCTCAAACACAAGAAAACAAAGCATTATAAACAAAAATTTTGACCAAGTTTTTGAACATATTTGATAGACTTTTGTGATTCCTCTATAAACATAAGATAATGACAACATATTCTGGTATCAGGTGTTATATAGTACTTATGTCCTTTACCATCTCCTTTACATTTAGAAGGAATCTGTCTTTTAAAAAGCAATAATAGAAATTATCTCATAAGCTTTCTAGTTTGAAAATATTTTGTTCTAGCTAAATTCAAAAATTAACTAAATATTATTTTCTAATTGTATTACTTATTTTGTAATATTTAGGCAATGAGAAATTGAATATTTAGATCTCTAAAGTTTAAGGAAACATAGTAAAATATAGTTTGTCCTAAATAGAGAGTAAAAATAACCTCCACAATAAAACTGGATATATACTACCCAAAAGACATATTTGAGAAGCATTAGCACAAGGGTATAAGACAAGTACTTGTTTTCTGATTAGGAACGTAGATATTAAAGACTATAAGCTCAAGAAATTTTGGGGGCAGCCAAAAAGCTCAATTTTATGAGTTAGTAAAAAGTACTTTATTTCGCAAATCTATATTTTACTAAACTGGGTCGGTCAAATAGCTCAGCAGATTAAAGCACCTGCAACCAGGCACCAGGGCCAGCATTCAGTTCCTGGGCCTGCCTTGCTGGCCCCAACCCCTGGAGCATAGTGAGAGGGCAATTGAGACTGGGTGTGGTGGCAGTTGATACTGGGTGTGGTGGCATGCGCACCTGTAATTCCAGCTCTTGGGAGGCTGTGAACAGGGGGATCACTACGAGTCTGATCTAGTGGTGAGACCCTAAATATCCTGTAGACCTTCCCTAAAATACAAACGAACAAACAAAAAAATTTTGGAACATATTTGATAGACTTTTATGATTCCTCTATAAACGTAAGATAATGCCAACATTTTCTGGTATCAGGTGTTATATAGTACTTATTTCCTTTACCATTTCCTTTACATTTAGAAGGAATCTGTCTTTTAAAAAGCAATAATAGAAATTATCTCACAAGCTTTCCAGTTTGAAAATATATTGTTCTAGCTGTAAGGAAACAGACTTGCTTAATTTAGCAAATCTGACTATGTCCAGTGACTTAGTCATTTCCCTTGTCGCTGAGAAACAATAGCCAACACTTACAATATAGAGTATTAGATTTATGTTGGCTTAAGTTTGAATGCAGATTTGGCTGACTGTAAGGCAGGACAGCTTGGCAAAAAGCATGGTAGTGGAGTTTCTCACGGCACGGTGAACAAGAAGAAAAAGAGCGAGAGTGAGAGAGCGAGAGAGCTAGAGCGAGCGAGAGAGCTTGAGCGAGCGAGAGCGAGAGGGCGAGGGCGAGAGCGAGCAAGAGAGAGAGAGAGAGAGAGAGAGAGAGAGAGAGAGAGAGAGAGAAACAGACAGAGATGGAGAAAGGGACAGGGACAGAGGATGGGTGGGAGAGCCTGATCATGCCCTGCCTCTTAAGACTACTCAGCTGCAATGTCCCTATAATTCAGTCCCCTTCCAATGGTTCCTACCTATGATCACGAGGCTTTAGGAAAACATGTAGATATAAAATATAATATCTTTCTCCTGTCCCCAAGAATTGGTGTAGAATCTTTATGCAAATTGTTTTTAGTCTATCTCTAAGTGTTGCCAAAGTCCTAAAAGTTGAAGCATTGCTGGAAAGTCCAAGACTAACATCTCTTATGAGACTCAAAGTGATCTCTTAACTGTGAGTACTTGTAGTGTTAAAAAGAAAGTTAAGTGGTCTTGACATACGGGATACACATTCCCATATCAAAATGGAAGAATCAGGGCTAGGAACCAGTGCGCCAAAGCAAGACCAAAATCTCACAGGGAAAACAGTCAATCCTGTAAGTCTGACTCCAGAACCTGGAGCAAGTTGTGATGAGATGTGAGCCCCAAAAAGCTGTGCACCCCACCTTTTCTAGCCAATTCCAACAACTGAAGGACTCTTTGGTTAAAGTTTGATGAACACAGCTTCTACTTTATTTTAAATCCTTCACTTATTTTCCACTTTTTCTTAAGAGTATTGTATCTTAACTTTCCTTTGACCATTGTGACACTGACTCTAATAAACCCCTCTGCTCTCTAATGGGCATGGATAGCTAGTTTAAATAAATGAGAATGGGCATGAATAGTTGTCTATGTGTATCATACTAGAATTTTGTCAAATGTCTACTTAAAATCTGATTTCTATAGAATATCCTAGGTATCATATCATTTATTAATAGTTTACAATTTAATGGTAGATTGATGAAATAAAGTTTTTATTAACACATGTAGTTGTACATATTTATAGAATATTAATGAAATTTAAATACCCAAATAGATGGTGGAAACCTCAAATCTGTGCAAATATATCCTAAAAATATTTATAATTGGCAAAAACATTCAAAGTCCTTTCTTTTACTATCTTTGTACCATATTGTATAGTACACTATTGTTATTTATGGTGACCCTACTGGCCAATAAAACTCTAGAGCATATTTTGCTTATATAATTACTACTTAATATGTAGTAACTGATGTTTTGATGTACATAAGTGTAACTTTGGATAAGTACAGACACACGTATATGTCCAAATCATTTTGAGCTGTCATTGTCATCTGGGGAAATTAAAATTATGTGATAGATTAAAATTAAGATTGGCATTAAGATTAAGTTTAAATTGTCAAGCAGGTTTTCTGGGATTGTTTCTGAACCCTATATGGATCAAGTACAAGAGCTTAAGGTAAAATGTGTTGTATTATGGAAAGAATAACTATCTTATTCCAATACTAGTAATTCCATCAGTACTTTGAAAATACCAGTTAATGTTGAAAATTTTCCAGTTGACTATAACTGCAGATGCTAATATCTGTAACGTGAGCAACTATATTCAAGATAGCAATGTATAATTCAAAAACCATAGTTGAATACTTCTTGTCTTGTTCTTCTGAATATGGACCATTTGTAATGGCTTATAAATTTTGATTATACTCTCTTTAAAATAAGTTAAACAATAAAAAGCAATAAGGGCAAGAAAAAATTAACATTAATTGAAAGCAAGTGTTAATGTTCAGTTATTTCTCCAATCTTGCATGCCTAATCTGTTAATCTGAGTAACAGATTTGATGATAAAATATATAATGTAGCAACCATTATTTATTTGCTATTCTTATTTTGAAAATCTATACCATCTATATTGTTTTATGTTACTCTGTTTCTGTCTTTGTGTTTCTTATGTTTATGTTTTAATTTTTTATACTCTTTAAAATAATTTTTTCTAAAAAAGAGTATTTCATAATTTTAATTCACAAATTAGCTGTTTATTGTTAACATGTTTGCCAGGGGATAAAACTAAACAAAGATAAGGATACAGAGGCACTAAATTCATCTTTTAAGAAATTCCAATGACTGCTTTGGAATGTATTCTATCCATTAGAGACTGATTGTTCCAGGTGGCTGTGTTCTTCATATACACTGCCTGTCAGGCAGTATACTTGAAGTGTCAACCACCATTGTAGAATTCCCATTTATCTGTATAAAGTATTAAAACAGATACTCTGATGTTTGTATTTTAAGCTTACTTTTCAAAGAGCAGTTTTCTGAGGTATGTTGTACCTTTTCAGTGCTTTTAAAACAGTAGTTAAGAACTAATGTCTTTGTTTTCAGAATCACAGGTTAGTAGTTTTGTGAACATACAGTTACCTTGTTGTATAGACCAAAATGATTTCTAGTATGTTTTCTCTGTAGCTCACTGTTTGCAACCTCATTTATCAATATACTTTGTACTAGTAGAAGCAAACATTTGGATAGGAATGAGATTTTGTGAGCTTTAATCACGCTTACTTTACCTTATTTCTTTCTCTATTCACACCTCACTTAATATGTAGTATTCTGTATTCAGTGAACACATTTTATTTTGTTGGACCTTAATGTTTTTTAAATTATTAAGAAACTTGGCCTGGGGAGATAGTAACTGCTGTGAAATTAAGATTAAATACTTTCATATTAAATGTGTATGAATTATTATTTAGACAATGAATTATAAACTTAGAAATACAAAGCATAAGTTTCATCATTTACAGTCCTTACTCTTTGCAGGCCTTCAGAGAACTTCCTCAAATTCAATTATTGATATATATATATATATATATGTATTTTTTTTTTTTTTGTCTTTTTGAGACAGGGTCTCACTGTGCAGTTGAGGCTGGCCTTGAGCTCACTTTGGTAGCCCAGGCTGGTCTCGAACTTGCACCGATCCTCCTGCCTCAGCCTTTTGAGTGCTGGGATTACAGGCGTGTGCCACCACGCCCAGCTAATTATTGATATTTTTAAAAGGGTGACATCACAATAAATCACCCAACACTAGTGATTAACATCAAGTCAACTCTTTCACTGATCTGATAGAAATAACTGCAAGTTTTTAGGTACTTTCATGTTTATCAAAATTATTACAGTGAGAGAATAATAAATATCTAGTCATGGAGTGAAAGCAAAACTTTCTACTTGGAAATTGAAGGGATAAAATTTTCTGTGGTACTTGCTTTCATTTGTTCTGCAGATGAAACACATTTGTCAGTTTTAATTCTGCACTCTTTGCCAATAATTTTAATATTGTTCAACACATATAGATGGCTGTTAATAATGTATTTGAGGATTAATCCAAGTTTTTAAAAACAGAAATATTAGAGATAATTTTAAGAGCTCTCTCTCTCATCAGGGTCTCATACAGTAGTGTAGGACGGCCTTGCACTCACTATGTAGCTCAGGCTGGCCTCACACTCATGATGATCCTCTTCTTCAACCTTCCAAGTGGTGAGAGCCTAGGGCCATGCCACCGCACTTGGCAAGAGGACATTTCAATATGTGCTTTAGGTTCAGTGGGACATGTTTGTAGGCAGCAATGATTTCAGAATAAAGTAATTTAATAGTTCACTTAGACTCATAAATGTTAACATTCATAAGATTCTGGCACCAAGGGGCAAAAGCTCCACTGGAAGTGTACTCTGAGCCTTTATTGGGAGTGTTTTTGGAAGCATTACCTGTGAGGTGTGAGAGATTCAGCATTTGGAAGCTAAAAATGTAGGACTGTGAGGTAGTCATACTTGCACTGAAACATAACTTGACACTGTTCTGCCTGAAGTCAAGGGAGCCAACTATTTAACCTTTGCAGTAACCAGCCATTGCCTGAGGATGTCAAACTATTTCCTCACAGTGTCTTTACTTTGGCCCCAATCAATTCCTGAAAAGAATTTTAGGCGAGGGCCATCAACTACCACCACTCTAAGCAGCTGGCCCAGCGAGTGCTTTAACCCCAGAGGTTCTAGGCAGCCCCCTATAGTATCTACCATGCCTAGATTTGTGTAAAAAGTGGACAGAGCATAGGTAGTCTCATATTATCCAGTTTCCTACAATCTTGTTATATGTCTTTTCACACAAGTGGGAGAAAATGTGGACAAATATTTCCCCCGCTTTCCAAAATTATGTGACTCTTGTCATATATGTTTTTATCTCCTTCAAAAGAAACTCATTCTAGTTGCTATAGTAAAAGGGAAAGCTTGGGTAGAGAAGTGTATTAAATATATCTAGCAATTAAATCAGCATATTTTTATCATTGTATTTCACATTGCACTAGATAAAGTTAATCTCGAGCTATTCCTTAACTTCTTTGGATGTTCTGAGCCAGAGCAAGACTTAAAATAATTGCACAATACATTCCTACTCAATTGTATCCTTAGAAGAATGGGATGTTTCTGTAAATGCAGCATAAACACCTACAGATTTTATCAGCTTTGTTTTTCCTCTACATGATGTCATCTTAGTCCTTACTTGATTTGGTGTTTCATAAGATCAAACAAGATATTAGCTGTGTATTAATCTACTATATGCATGCAATATGAAAATTAATTTAAAATTATTTACTAAAGCTCACTTTTACCTGAGGATATATTAAAACCGCACCATTGACTCCGCAAAATGTGTTTTGCTTCTTAATTGTCCAAAGAAGTACAAACCAAACTATTTAGTTTGCTTCTTGAGTTTTTATTAAAGAGAAACTTTCCGTAATACTAACTTCATGGCAGGTCATGTGCTGAAAGTTTTATGGATGCCCTCTCTTAGAAAAGGTTATATGCCCAACTCAACACATTGCCGGATGAACAGTAAAATAAGTTTATGGTATGATCTGGAGAACATAAGCCTGCTGTATTTTCCTTTTATCTGTTTGTTTTCACATCTTTCTTCTACTTCCTGGTTTGTGCTTCTTGCAAACTGTTTACGTGATCTGAACTTCACCTGTTGGCCTTGTTCTTACCGAGGAATATTGAAGGGGGAAGTTAAAACAGTGAGAAAAATACTGCATTTTGTTAATTTGACTCTGACTGATTTTATACCTGGGAGGAGGAGAACTGATGGCTCTTGCAAATAGTTAATTAAGTCCTGTGCTGATGACTTCTGCTGCAGGCATTAAGTCATCCGCCTTGTTAGTAGATTCTCTGCCCAGCAGGGTACGGCCTATCCCTGTGGAATCATTTCTGAATGTTTACTTTGTGCTCTGCGTAAGTGACCGAGGGCAGGATGACAGACTCCATGCAGTTGTCCAGAGAGCTGCTCCTGAGTATTGTAAAGATAATGTCTATGGGGGCCTCACATGCAAACATGTGTTTACCTTCTCCTTTTAGCCTCCTAAAAGTCTTTTCTGTGATAAAGGAACAAAATCTCACCACATTTTGTTTTCCTCGTTTGACCTTCCTTGATTCTCACCAGCAGGTTTTTATAGTCTGTTGCTTCCCTCTCAGATTTGAAGAGTGCTGGCATGTTTTAACAGTTTCTTAGGATTCCAACAGCCTTTAATTAACAGCAAATTGATGCTTTAGAATGTTATCAAAATATGGGAGACAAAACGCCGAGGTTGAGTTTGCATCATTCCAGCTTCTACATATACCAGAGTCCCAAAATGGGCCAGGGGTATGAGCGTCCTTGCAAACTGTGTGTTTTCGAAGAGGGGTATCTTTGTGGCTGTCACGTTTCCACGGTCTGTTCACCCCTGCTTATCTAAGCCCAACCTACTCATGGCCGAGGTGGTGGAAGGCAGTCACTGAATACTCAGAGCTATAGGGCTGCAAAGCAGCTTAGGAATGCTTTGCTTGCAGCACAAGGTTTGCATGTTTTTAATCCTCTGGTTTCCACAGCTATCAGGTACAGCTGCCTATGTTTGTGGTTAAGATTCTTTTCTGCGCCAGATTCATGTCATCTTACTGCCAGAGTTTTGGAATGGTGGAAAACAACGGTTCTGCTAAAGAACCACTCAGATGTGAAGCATGTTTGGAGCAAATTAGTCTTCAGAAAGAAAAACAAGCAAGGGAGTGGGTTTCTGTTTTGAATCCAGAGATTTTGGTTCCAGATTTTGGTTGCTGACTGAGTCCAGAACTTCAGGCAAGGAGGAAAAAAAAAAAAAGTTATGAAGTTTGACTGTACTTATATAACTAGATAGTTATAATCCAAGGAAAAGAATCGGCTCCAGTATCTCCTGCCTGCTAATGGCAAATGTGCTGATTGGCCAATTCTCAGTTAAGGAAATAGATTCCATGTAATGTTTTTTCCAGTGACCTAGAAAGCTGACCTTTTTGTCTTAATAGAGACTGTGGATTTTTTTTTTTTTTTTTTTTTTTTTTGTGCCGGCTGTCCCTAATTGCCCCCTTTACTGTCCTCTCTCCAGGTGGTACATGCCAGAGTCCTGCTCTCCCAGCCCTGGTGCGTCCACCAGCCCCTCCTTTGCAACCATCGCTGGATATTAAACCATTTCTTCCCTTTCCTCTGGACACTGCAGCTGCAGTCAACCTTTTCCCTAATTTTAATGCGGTAAGTACCACAGCCAAATCTGTGTGACTGGTAGGCGCTAGAAAGCCTTAAAGGCCAGGGATGTTTCATTCACTGCTTTTGTTTTTCTTATGATGTTTATTTTATGGTTTATCTGAAAGCTATGGTGAATTTAATTGACCATCTGGTTATATAAAGTCCCCAGAGCAAGGCTTCTTAAAAGGAAAGTGTATAAAGGTTTGATCTTACTGGTTTGATTTTGAGTTCATGGTGTCCCTTGAGTGACTTCAGAGTAACACCACCAACTCCACCAGCTCTGTATGTTTTTATTTTTTTTAAAAATATATACAATTATAGATTAATATACTTGTTAGAGGGAACATTGAAAGTACAAGTACATATCTGGAAAGTTAAATGCCTTCCCTTATTTCTGAATTTTACTTTAGATTTCAAACCTACTGTTTCTTTTCTAAGTTACTAAAGAGGACCCTGACAATGACAGTACTGATCAATTTTATCTTTCACTATAGATACCGCTATGAATAAAAAATGTACTATCTATCACAGTTCATCTTTCTTCTTTAATTTCGAACAACTCTGGACACTTGGATACTGGTAGGAAATTTTTTTTTTTTTTTTGTCTTTTTGAGACAGGGTCTCACTATGCAGTTCAGGCTAGCCTTGAGCTCACTTTTGTAGCCCAGGCTGGTCTCGAACTTGCACCGATCCTCCTGCCTCAACCTCCCGAGTGCTGGGATTACAGATGTGTGCCACCATGCCCAGCTTGGTAGGAAAATTTTTAAATGCTGTTTTCCTTCCTGTCCAGTCTTACTTGAGTTAAGGCTTTCCTAAAGTACCTTTTTCCTTTGGGCTTCTTCAACAATCTTCACAGAACACAATTATTATCTGGCTTCTGTTTTCACCTTCAAGATATCTTTGTACCTTGGATGATTCTTCATGTTCATCATAATTTTTTTTTATAATTTGTATCCATTTTAATGAGAAAAAATATAAATTGAC
Organism: Myocastor coypus; assembly: GCA_004027025.1. Lineage (NCBI taxonomy): Eukaryota > Metazoa > Chordata > Mammalia > Rodentia > Myocastoridae > Myocastor > Myocastor coypus. The sequence continues at coordinate 68,584 of PVJA010002327.1, forward strand.
AATGCAATAGTTTCAAAAGAGGTTAGTAGAACAGTTACAATAATTAATACATTGCGTATGGTTGTCTTTGTAGGAGTTATTCAGAGGGCAAGCATAATTCTTTTAATAAACTGAGTGTTTATTAAAATTGAAGATGGAAATTAAATTAAGGTTGTAAGGTCAGAAACTTGTAAGTGACCTTTTTGGAACATCTCATTTAGTTTTCAGCAGTTATTATAATGCAGATCTGAACTTACCTATGATGGGATATGTCAAACCAATCAAAGCAGAGAGGATTAAGAAAGAAGGTCCCTGCATTCCCAGTAATCTAAATAACACTGGTTTTTTTTGTTTGTTTGTTTGTTTGTTTTTTTGCTACAATGTCCTACCCACATAATGAAGAAAAAGATCTATCCACAAGGAAATCATTCTTCAGAAGATCGAAGCAGATCTTTTCTTTAATAGTTGCTGCACCACAGGGACTCGCGACAGATGTGCAGTACAATAGTACAATAATATACTTGGTGCTATGCTATTTGCTGCAAGTGAAAATAAAACAATCATTTTGATTTTTTAGAGGTGAAGAATTTTTCTGGGAACTTCATTTTGGATTGAGTAGGGCAAAAGAGAGTAACACCAAGACCACATTTACAAAATGCAGGTTTCTAACCCTAGATGTTTCAATAAGAGTAAAGAAAACCTTGCTCAGCATCAGATTCTCTTATCATCATGTATGATGACATTTGCAGCCCCTGGGTGCCTTTGCCTGAACTCCATTTCTGTTATTCAGTCCAATGCCTACCTGGCGCAGCTCTGCTCTCACATATCTTGGGGCCAACCCACCAGGGTACGTTACCTGGTGCTGGGTATCCTTTCACTTAGGTCATGTGTCAACTTTAGAACAGTAAGGTGAAGATCTTAGAAGATTAAGAAAAGGCTGAATTTCAAATGTTCTAGTTGCCCTTTGAAAAAAACCATGAAAAGCATGATTATTAATTTTATTGACAATGACTATTATTTGTCATGAGAAAGAGATGCGTGATATGCTGAGATGGATGACACTGAGGAAACCTCATCCTCTTTAATTAAAAGGAGTAGACCTGATAATCTCATCTTTTAGGTGTTGTAACATTCGGAACTTGAAGGGTGTGTGTGTGTGTGTGTGTGTGTATGTGTGTGTGTGTGTGTGTGTGTGCAGAAAACAGCAGCACTATGTGTTGATGAACGTGAACTATGTAGGAAGACTAAAAATCCGAGAACTGCTTCTTCTAACCAATATGATCTTGTGCAGATCATGTATTGTCCATATGCTTTAACAACTTCATCTATAAAATGGAACTAATGATAAACTTGATTACATTACTGCATCATCTCAAATGGGTTGGCATAGAGCAAGCCTCTGTATAACAGGTATCGGTGTCATAAGCAGCCTACTAACCCTTCCGAATTTCAGTGTGGCAATTCATGGGTTGCAAAGGTATGGCTAGATTTTTCTTTTTGCCTGTATTTTGACTGGTGTTCCTATTTCTTCTACTAATACATGAGGCTGTCTTTTGTTATACCTGTCAGTTTCTCTATGGATATTCCCTTCAAGTAGGAGCCCGGCGATAGCCAGCTGAGGATTGAAGTTCTCCTTGTTTCCAGTTAAGGTCATTGGAAAGCCCATAATCCTGTGGCTTTGGCCTCAAAATTAGGAAATCCTGCAGTTTAATTATAAAATGTTGCCCAAAATGGCATGCATTGGCAGTTAAATGACCAATGGAGTAATGGAGTAATGCTTTGAAGCAGGGCTTAGAGAAGTGATTGGATAATAAAGGTGAAAGCTATGTAAATACATCAGTCCATTGATAAATTCATAGCTGCATGGGCTGTTGAGAGGTAGCATCCAGCTGGAAAAAGAATAGGTCGTTGGGAGTATGTCTTTGCAAGGTATATCTTGTCCCCCAATGTTCTGCTCTGATTCTTTCCTTCCTTTTTTGCTTCCTGGATACCATAAGATGATTGTGTCACACCTTACACCATGAGTTTCTGAGATTCAAAGCAATATAATGGACCAATCATGGGTCTGTAAGAATAATAAAGGATCTATGGATTGAAACCTCTGAAACCATGAGCCAAGTAAATCCTTTCTCTTTTCAAATATTATTTCCAGGTGTTTGATCACAGTGGCATAAAGCTGTAACAGAGAGCCTCTTTAAGCAACAACATGAGTTCTTGATTTTGTAGCAGATGTGAAACTCAAACCCCAAACTTAGAGCTTATGAAATGTAATGTTTTATTGCTATAGATTGATTTCTGCTATGAGAAGCTCATTCCACCACTCTGGCAGGAAAGCCAATCTAATTTGGCTTCACAATGTGTTAAAGCTCTGGATTCCATCTGCCCAGCTTTTGGTGGGAAGCTTCTTGAGCCATCAAGTTATGTGTTTACATCAGCATTCACAAAGTGCTCCAGGCCATGCTTAGCATGCTTCTTTGTGCATTCAGCTTTTCCTTTGTCATGCTTAGGATACACAGGATTGAAAGGCTGTCAGCACTCCTTCCTGCTTAGATCCATCACTCAGCTCTTATTTCTTTGCAAAGCAGTGATGAGCCTTCAGCACACTACGCTCACCCATGTAATACTTCTGAAATAAAGTCCATGAGGATCAGAGACCGCCTGCCTATTTCTCAGGCTATGAAGGTAGAACCATCTATTTGGAATAGTGTGGCAAAAAGGTGAAGGCAAATATCAACTACATGCTCTTGCAGGATTAAATATATAAAAACATACGCAGATTTCTCTGATTATTGTTCTACAGGAGTGTAAACAGTTAAGTTTGAGTCTGGGTCTGTAAAATGAATGATCTATAAAAATAAGTACAGCCAGGAGAGAAAGAAAACATACAGAATCAGAACTGTGGGATAGATAGAAAAGAGAATAGTCAACAAGGCCAATAGGGTGTTTCAGTCTCCACAAAACTAAAGTTGAGAAAATCACAATAAGATCTGTTAGCTACCCCAGGAAAAGTGGTAGATGGGAGTTCAGGCACTTTCACAGAAAAGAAAGCTCTTTTTCAACTCTGTCTTAGTTGTTTTTCTCTTTGCTGACACAAAATACCCAATACCCAAAATTAAAGTAGGAAGAATTTACTGCAGTTTACAGTTTATAGAGGTTTTAGTCCATAGGCAGCTATTTCCAAGGCAGGGCAGCATGACAGAGAAGCATCACAGAAGAGAAATAGTTCAAGGCAGCAAAAGGCAGCAAAGCAACAAAGGTGCAAGCAGCAGGGGACCACAGCAACTCTCTCTCTCTCTCTCTCTCTCTGCCCCTTAGGCCTTATCCGGTCTTCCCTCAATTAGAATGAGCAGTACAGGGAGCACATTCCTATTAGCTATTTGCAGAACTATCCAAACCAGTCATTGGATTAACTAATCCCATACCCTTGATCCCAGAGACACACACTTAATCCAGCATGCCACTCTCTAGTTACAGCCACTCCTCAAAAGCCCTGCCCTGGGGACTGGCGAGATAGCTCAGCTGTCTAAAGTGGCAAGTGCGCAAGGACCACAATTCTGTCCAGAGCACCACATTTTGCACCAGCCCCAGCCACACACACACACACACACACACACCCACACACACAGCCCTGTCTATGATCAAATGAGGCTTTTAGGGCACATGCAGTCACAGCAATACTGAACTCCCATTGTACCCTTCAGCCTGCCCTTCAATCTCATAAGTGAAACTGGAGTCTTGATTCTTTAAGAATGTAGAATTCCAAGGATCGCATCTAAGCCTCCATTTATTGAACAGAAATAAACCTGGAACAGGGCCAGGGATATACCTCAGTGGCATAAATTCCTTTGCTTAGCAAGTGCAATGTCCTGAATTTGATACCTGGTATTTCAAGGAAGAAATAAGCCTGGAAGAGGATAGATAATACATAGGAAATAATTCATGAGATATCATGTGAGACTTTTCAGTTCAATCAATTACTATTTATTAAGTACTGGCTATTTCCTAGAAATAACAATATCAAGGACTGTGTTATAACCACTGCCGCAATATTAATTCAGCTGGGGAGATAGCCTGGTGGTCTCAGCACCTGCCTAGCAAGCTTAAGAATTAGAATTTGATCCCCAATACAACATGCCTTGCAGACCCTGTAGCAGCTGCTGATGGGGTGGTGGTACACACGTGTAATCACAGCACTGGGGAGGCTGAGACAGGAGGATCACTATGAGTCTGAGCTGCATAACGAGACCTTGTATCAAATGAATGGATATTAATTCAGTTGAATTTGACAAACAAGGAAATATTTGCAAATATCAAAGCTCTAATATGGAAAGATGCACAAGACAGAATACCCACTTGGTGATAGGAAAGGTTGACTGTGTTTTTCTTAGTGAGAGTTTGTAAGAATGATAGAGCCTATGCTTGCCATTCAGACAGGAAATAATTTGATCTAAGGATCGAGGCTTATGTGCATCCTTTGAGGGTGTTAGACAAATGGAGTCAGAAAAGACTATTGCTGGTTTCCATTTGGTGCTTGCTGGAGTTAAGGAGTTGCAGAAACCCAGACTCTCCAAGCAAACTCAGTTACTTCTACCTAAGACCCATGCAATGTGTCTCTTTAGTGTAGTCTAATAAATGTGCAGTGACAGGGCAATGTGGACTTTGGTCTTCAGTCCCGATCACATTTGTTAGAGTGGGCAGCATTGAGTAGTCAATGTAAGATGTTAACCAGTGTTGGAATACAAAAACCATATATGTAGACTTAGGAAAGCTTGAATGTGTCTGTAACCACAGACAGAATGACCAGTGACCTATGCTATAAATTTAGTGAAGTTAAGCATCTCTTTCTGTTATCAAGAGGTGTAGGTATGTTTTTAAATACTAGTGGTGGATGCTGAGAGCAGCTTGGGCAAGACTTTCGGATGTTGTTTAGAATTGGGAAAATCATTTAAAAATGAAGACTAGCAAGTTGCCATAGAGAGAAAAGAGGAGAAGGAAAGTGAATAAAAGGAAAGATAGTTTTCATTTATACAGCTCTAGATAAACTTTCTTAGCATAAAAAAATGTATATGGGGGGCCAGCTCCTGCTGCGGCAGAACTCGGACCAGGTTTTGATCCCCAAGGTGCTTTGCTGATGCCTGGGGGTGCTGAGGTAGTGATTGAGACTTGGCAGAGTGGTACACGCCTGTAATCTCAGCACTTGGGAGGCCTAAAACAGGAGAACCACTAAGTCTGATCTACATAGTAAGATCTTGTAAACCCCGTACTAAATTTTTTAAAAAGTGTAGTATGGAAAGGTTGGTTCTGCTGCTCCTCTGTATGATATGATTTCCTCGTGGTTGCAGAAAGAAAGCAAATGCAGCAAGATGAGAGAAGTTAGAATGGTAAAACATGGAAAGAGAGGATGGCAGAAAAGATAAGGGAGAGGGATGGGGTAGAAAAAGATCAAGACCTAGCAACTACCTCTACTCTAGTTCTTGTTGTGTTCCTACTTCTCAAAAGTAGTAAATTCTGGAAATTTGAGTATAATGTTAGTTTCAGTTCTGCCCTACAGTTAGAAAGTGAAATAAATAGTGTTTCTTAAAATCACAGAAAAATCATGTTAAGATGCAGGGTTTTAATCAGAGGTTCCTAGGCATGGCCTGTGATCCTCAAGTTATGTAGGAGGAGAGATAGAAAACCAAGAGAAAGATGAAACGCTTAAATAATGCTTAGAGTGTTTTCTCATTCGTTCAGTAAATATTTACTGAAGACCTACTATGTGCTATATATTTATTAATTTCAGTAATTCCTACAGCTGTAGAAATCACTGTATGGCGTTTATGTTGTAGGAGTGTGGAAAACAACACGGGTAATTGAGGTATATGCAGATGCAGATGTCTCTCTGTTACAATATATCTATAGTTGTATTTTAGCTTTCATAAGTAATATAAATCTCACATTCAAGTAAGATTTTTTTAGGACAGCTGCTGTTTATTGACTGCTTACTATATGCCAGCAATCTAGGATTCAAACTTGCATTTCAGTTAAAGGCTAGCATCTTACTGTGAAACTCTTACAAGTTTTTGTGTATGTTATGATCTTAAATGTGTTGCTAAGAAAAGTACATGCATGAATATTGTACCCATGTGTTTGTTAGATGCTTTCTTTACAAATATCATGGTTCCACTGAATAAATTGCAATATTTGAAATATGCCTACTAAAATAATTCTATTGGAGAATGTGTAGTAAATATATCCATAGTAAATATAATAAAGAGTATGAAGAAGAAAAATAACTGATATCTCACAGATTTAATTACTGAGCATTTATTTGTCCCTGGTTATAGTAAACAAAAGAACTATAACGGTAATAACAATAGTAAAAAAAAGCAGGAGGAGAGAAAGGATTGGTGATGGTAGTTTCTATGCAGTTCATTCAGTCATCTTTTAAATTCTCTTTTCTTTTAGCAACTGGTGAACCTGCTACATGTTAAAACCTACTAGATTAGATAGGAAGCCTTAGCAGGAAAAAAGCCTGTTTATGCTGTTTTCGTGAATTCGTTACAAAAAAGTCCATAGGTTAGCTAAACCAGTCTCTAAAGAATTACACTTAAATGTTTAAATGAAGTCTTTTAAAAATGATTGCTACTTGAATTCAAAGAGAGATTCTTTAGAGGTTCTCAAGGAAAAATGTAAAGTAAAAAGTTATCAGTTCTATATCTGTTGGTTAATGTAAACATGTAATACAGAAATTAATATGTAGCAAACTCAACACAAATTTCTTCTCCTCGTGATAAAGATAATCATTATGTACTGCAAATATGTTCCAGTAATTTTAAAATAAAATTTAAAAATAATCGCAATCCCCCATTCCTTTGTTGAATCTGTTGGTATAGATACAGGTACAGATGATTTAGTAGGTAGATGCATGTTAGGATTAATAGAAGAGATTTTTGTACCAGGAGAAACAATTTGTTGAACTGTCTCAATAATAAAGTAAAAAGCACTGTGTTTCTTAAATTACATTATGCCTAATAAAATTGTTAATTCATGTATTAGGAAATATAAGAAAAGTTAGCATTAAGCAAGCTTATTCACATTTATAGTTTTATATTGGCTTTTGTATTTGCTCTAAGTATAGAAGAAGACAAATAACACAGAGACTACTTATAGGGTATTCTTTAGAATCAGTCCTCTATACTATTTCTCAGTTATTTCATGTGGGACCAAAATTGTGGTAAAATGAAATACCTTAAAAGATTAATAGAACAGATAAAATGAGCTACACATAGAGAAATTATTTTACTGGGGTTTAACTGATAATTTATAACTGATAATTTATAACTGATAATTTATAAAAAAAAAAAGGTTCAAAATAAATAAAAAATCTATGTCTAATTTTTGTGATCCCAGATATATGTCAGTTAGTATCTTCATTTCCTTTACTTTTAAAATGCAAATGCGAGTTAAGGGTCCATAACTCATAAATCCAAAATCTGAAAAGTTTGCCTCACTGACATGACATCACTAATGAAAATTTCACATATGTTATATTGTGAAAAGTCACAGTTACAAGGCAGGAACAATACAAATACTGCCTAATTTTTAGGTATATATAAAATAAAAATCTACTTTACACTTATCTTTGGTCCCATCCCAAAGACATTTCATTTCGTTCATGAATATATCCAGACTTGGTTGCCTTTCTGAGCCCACATATTTCAAATAAAGAGTAATCAACCTCTACTGCGATACATGTTAGCATATTTGCCATCTTTGTTTAAGAAAAATATATATTCTTGAAAATAATGCTCTCCTGTGTGATTCTTTATTTTGTTGCCTGCTAGCCTACCATCCCTCAGCCAGTAATTGGGATTAAGGAAAGAGTGATCAACTATTTCCATTTTTTGTTGTTGCTATTGTTGTTCTCAGAGATACTAAATAAATTTAGCTTGCACATTAGAAACTGCTCTCACCAAGTTTCTCTAACTTTTGCTGTCACTAAAATATGTAGGCATCAGTATGAAATTATGAGGAAACTGCATAATTTTGTCACAGCTGATAGAGGTGTGGAAACTTTTCAGTGAAAACACACAGTAGTAAATACTGTATTGATTGGTGAGTTCTTTGTTGTTGAGGTTTTAGCTCATATTCTGCTGGCTGTGAAGTAGACTGGCACATGGCCCAGCGCCATTGTTCATGGTGGCAGAAAACAGCCAAGCAAAGGGAGGACCAGCAGCTGCAGTTTTTACCAAGCTTTTGCTCTTCCACAGTGACTGTGAAGGCCCAAGTTACTCTGAGGAAGTGGGGCCAACCTTCCTTCCTCCTGTCCCTTTATATATCCTTTAAGTGCTGAGTCCCTCTACGGAGGGCCCTCCATGCCCTAGGGAGAGGCTATGGAGCTACATAATATCCATGCTCTCCTCTTACATGGGATGAAGATGTTTACAAAGTAAGAATGCTGGCTCTCTAGTGCAAGGCCTAATTAAACTTCTAAACTCAAGTTGACACAATGTATCAGCCACTACACCTCTTCTGAAGACAGATGTAGCAGATTGCTACTTAGTTTTGTGCATTAACTGTGTTGTATTTGCATAGCAGAAGGCTCTGGAGAATCATTTGCTTCTGAGGTCTTCTTTCATTGTATGTGCCATACTAAAACAAATATCTGAGCATGTTTCTTGGCCCTTTCAGCTTTCATGAAAAATTTGTAAATGTGGAACCTCATTATTGCAGTGACCCTGAGGAAAGATATTATTTGAATATAGAATATTTGAACTTGGGAGAGAGTCTAAAGAAGTGTGTAGTGCATGAATAGTTTTCATTTTCAAACTGTGTTTACTTTGTAATCAGCTAAAAAATTATTCTGTACCTCAGTAAAGAACTAAAAAAAAAAGTTGCCTTACTGCTCTTCTCTCACTGTTCAGTTCTCTCTCAAATGGAATATCAGTGTAGCAATTTGCTTTTTATACCTGTCATTGTCAACAAAATTTTCAGGCATAATATATACATGAACATAAATATGTAACTTTTGTTAACAAACGAAGCACAGTGAGATAAAATTTGCAAAGTACGTATCTGATATTTCTCATTCTAGCATTTTTATTAACTATAATCTGGGGCAAATAAGAATGCTAGGTAGGAAATCTTATGGGCCTTTGTGACCCAGTAACTCTTTTGGAAATCCCTACTTCACATTTAGATGTAGAAATTTAATGGGTGATGGAAACTTTTAATGTTATATTGTTTTGCTTCCAGCTCTCTTATTTATAGGTAAACCTTAAGTGCTTAACTTTCAGTTTCACAGCTGGGAAAATGCAGAGGGATTTGAGACTTCTCATAAAAGTAGTAATCATTAAATCATGGAATTATGAAAGAAATTGTGGCCCTCAAAAAGCTTTATTTGTTGATGTTGTAAGTCACAGCGAATTGCAGTATGATCTTAATTGACAACAGGGCACTTGAAGATTTAATTAGTTAAGAAAGGATCATTAAGATGGGCCTTGACTCATTATGATTATAGTCAAATTGGGACACAGAGATACCTGGAGAAGGAAGAAATGTGGAGATATGGGGAAAACACCATTTACAGGCCAAGGTGACAGATTTGAATAAGTCCTTCCATCAGCCCTCAGAAGGAACGAGCCCTGTCAACAGCTTGATTTGGTACTTCTTGCCTTCAGAATTAAGAGACAACTTTGTTTAACTCACCCAGTTTTTTTATATTGTTAGAGCAACTCTACCAAGAAAAGGATTGGAGACCCACCTGATATCCCTACACATAGAAGCTCTTCATTTTTTTTATTGTTGTTGGTGTTTATGGGACTGAGGTTTGAACTCATGACCTTGAACTTGCCAGGATTGTGCCACAGAGTTATGTCCCCAGCTCCAAATAATGTATAGCTGTTAGCTAAATTTTATTTTATTTTCATTTTTACTTCTGCTTATTTATTTATTTACTTACTTACTTACTTACTTACTTACTTGCTTACTTACTTACTTACTTATTTTTGTGGTACTGGGGATTGACCATAGGACCCTGCACTTGCCAGGCAAGCACTTATTCTGCTGAGCTATCTCTCCTGCCTTTTATTGTTTTTTGATGATGAATACAGTAATTCAACTTTATACCAAGGTAAATCTGGTGATGGTAAATAATGGTGGGGAGCAAGCCTGGGGGTAAGCGACTTCACCTCATTATCATCTACACTGCAAGTGAGTTCTGTATTCAGAGCCCATTTAGGAACACTACCTTCTATACACTTAGTAACAAGCTGGTACATAATATATTGCATTTTTATGAACAACTTATTTGTCAATTACATGATAAAAGCTCTGAAGAGAGCACTCCACCCCCACCCTGCCAGCCTGGCATGGCATATGGTGCTGGGGATCTAATGGCAGTCCCTTGTGTCTGCCTAAGCTTGCCTAAGCAGGTGCTTTAGACTGATGAGCTATATCACTGGCCTCTAAGAAGAGTGCTTCTACCCCGTTTTTTGGGGGGTATTTTTGTTTGTTTGTTTGTTTGTTTTGTTTTTGCAGGACCAGGGTTCAAACTCATAACGTTGCACTTGCCAGGCAAGCACTTGTGCCATGGAGCTATCTCCCCAGCCCTGTACACTGATTACCTTTAAATCTAATTTCTCATCCAGACAGCTGTCACTGACAAAAGATTTGCAAACTGCTGTACATGGCTCCAGGGTATGTCCTGAGGGGATTTAACTGACATTGTCAGATACAATAGGTACATTTCTTTTTGTTACATAGGTCTTGCTTTATCTTGGTCTTAGCTATCAGCAGAAAAGTCTAACCATAAAGAGTAAAGCCATATTAATATGCTGAGCTGTAAAAGGCTCAAGTCAACAGCTGCCAACATAGCCTGTTCTGCTGATATCCCACTACTATTGCAGACTATTCTACTATATACAAAACCACTTTTTCTTAGTTTAATGCGAAGAAAGATTTGTACTTACAATATTTGGACAAGATATCAGGTCTGCCTCTTGAACAACTTCTACAAAAACAATATGCAATGTATTAATTATTTTTACTGTCCTATTAACCTGTTGTGAAACTCTCATGCTTTTCTTTTTCATTAAAATTAATAAAAAATAAAACTTTAAAATAACTTTTGCATCATATAGGTAGGATCTGAATTATATAGGTTAAAAAAAAAAACAAAACTGAACTCTGATGGATAAACCGTTTTCATTAAAAGTCATAATCTGAATAGATTTCAGGATGAATCCTGGGTAGAGTTCAGGCTCTGTGATCCAAATGTCGAGTTATTTTGTTACCATCATGGCTAAGGACGGTTCTCTGTATGTAGTAGTTTCTGTAATCAATTGTCAGGATATTGGTATATTGTGAGAAATAAATGACTAAATAACCTTTGATACTTCAGAAATTCTGCTCAAAGAAAGCAAACTATTTCCTAGATAAGATGCTGGAAATGATTGGATGATTATAATAAAGTTACGAGATATATACATTTATGTTTTATGTGGACTATCATTGTCAATAAATAAATAATTGCAAGTGGCTATAATTTAAAAAGTAATTTTATTCTAGTAATAATATTTTTTTAATGTAAGTCCTATTTGTGCCAGAAAGCATAACTAAGAAAAACAAACTAATCCTAAACTTGGAATTTAAAGAATTTGTTTCTATGTTTAATACTTTATCTACAGTTGCAAGTCAATTTCCAAATCTGCATTTCTTCATCTGGGGACTAGAATATTGACCTCCTACAAGTTCCTAAACCTGTTGAAGTATACAAGTGTGATAGAAATAATAGGCATTTGGAAGTCCATGGAATCAGTGCTCTGGTACTGAGATCTTAATAGTTGCTTATTTTTGCTTTTATTTTTCTTTGTGTGTGTTTGTTGTGTTTTTTCTGTCATCTTCCAAGCTGATTTGCTCACTCCTCAAACGGTTATATTACTGTGTTCCATCCTGTAGCTAAAATTGGTCAGAAAATGCTTTTGCACAGCTAAAAACAAATGATTGACCTTCATGGACTATTGTCTGGGCAAGTTTCCTTTTCTAGGCCTTTCTGCCAAAAGAAATGCAAAACTCGGCATTGTGTTCTTCCTCACTGCTCTTGCCCAAAGAAATGAGAACCTTGGCCCGGATGTAAGTTCCTTTCATGGCTGTGCTTCGCAAAATGTGGTTCATAGACCATGTGGGCCCAAGAGTGTTTTTCTGTGATGAAGGAAGGACAGAAATTCAAATGGAACATTTAGAAGTCTTTATAGCACCTTAGGGAGAAATTTCATGTTAGTGAAAACTAATACAGAGTTATGCCTCTATTTTACATTTTTCCTTATATTATTAATTTTATTCTCTTATATAAAAGTATTAGTCTGTCACTGATGGAGGGCAAAGCTGATCCTTCAGCAACCAGTTGAGAAACTCACTTGGTTGTATTTGAAGGCTCTCCGAATTCTATCTCTAGCTAAATCATGAAGGGGTAGGGGTTATAGCAATCATTTAGGTAATTTCCACACTGTATGCTTAAGACTATTAAGTCATTTTGACTTAAATTTATTTGGCAAGATCCAATTAATTATCTTAAATTGAAGATGTGTGGCAGTGGCCAATGCATCTCTCTGAAGCTCACAATCAAGACAAAATTTGAGTCAAATGTAAAATAATTGCATTTTGCTTTTCCCCAAAGCATAATGCTTAGTCAGAATTTGGACAAGTATAAAGTCATAAAATTGGTAGTTCTTGATTTTACCTTTTAGAACACTTCAAAATGAAATTTATTTTAAATTTCTTACCAGGGGATTATAAGAAATGAAATTTTTTAAAAAATAAAATTGAAGTTTTATTTTGTGCTTAAGAATTTTGTTTTGTTTCTATACAATATCCATGATACTTTTTTAAAGAAGAGAAATTAGAATAAAAAATACAGATTAGAAACAAACAAACAAACAAAAAAAAACCATTGTTGCAACAGTTTCTTCGAGGGACTTATACAGAAATACACCAGTTTTAAGAGAACATTCTGTGTGATTTAATTTACATCCTCTATGGCTACCTACAATATTGATGTTTCTATGACTTTTATCACCGACTAAATTGCAAAGCAGCATTTCCTGCTTTGTTATGAATGTGGAAAGGAGGGATATATAGAAGAGAAGCACTCTACACTTTGTATGCTATATGCATGAATTTTACATATACATATAGTTGGTGCTATATGAGAAATTGCCTCCCTTGTTCAGTAATCCTATTTATCGTTTTAAGCAAAAAAAGAAGCGGTAGATAGTGACACCCATCTCTGTATTAGTGCACTGAGAGGCTGAGATGGGAGGATGGCAGGGTGGGACACAGTCTGAACAGTTTAGTGAATTGGTGACTGTGACTCAACATTTAAAACTAAGATGGGCTGAAGATGTAGCTCGGTGATGCAGTGACCACCTGGCAAGCGCAAGGTCCTGCTTTCAATTTACAGTGAAAAAAAAAATTTAAAAGAATAAAATGCTAGAGATGTAACTCGCTGAAAAGCTCTGGGTTCAATACCTGGATCTACTCATCATACAACAAAAAGGACTACATAAAATACTAATTTGGTTTTCCAAATCAATTTAATTCACTGTCAGACATCTTGTGGATGCTTTTGACATATGCATTCTGGTTTTAAGAATCTTATTTTCAATGAAGAAGAGAAACAGAATTATTTTGAGTTTTGCAGGGGTGGGGGGAGAGAGAGAGAAGAAGAAAGAGAAAGGCAGAGGGCCAGAGAGACAGACAGACAGACAGAGAGATTGACTGATGTAAGTCTGCATGCTTCATCCATTGCTTGAAATACTGAATGCAGGTTTCTAGAAAAACTTGCATATGACATGCATGTATGTATCAAAAAGCTAGACTCAGAAATTGTTTCCATTTCCTTAACAAAAAGTGATACAGGGCCTATAATCCCAGCACTTGGGAGATGAGGGATGAGGATCAGTGCAAGTTCGAGACCAGCCTGGGCTACAAGGCCAGCCTGAACTGCACAGTGAGACCCTGTCTCAAGAAGACAGAAAAAAAAAAAAAAAAAAAAAAAAAAAAAAAAAAAAAAAAAAAAAAAAAAAAAAAAACCAACAACAACAACAACAACAAAAACAAAAAACAACAACAACAACAAAAAAACCGCTGATACAGCTGGGGAGATAGTTCCATGGCACAAGTGCCTGCCTGACAGGTGCAAGGTCGTGAGTTAGAACCCCAGTCCTGCAAAAAGAAAGAAAGAAAGAAAGAAAGAAAGAAAGAAAGAAAGAAAGAAAGAAAGAAAGAAAGAAAGAAAGAAAGAAAGAGAAAGAGAGAAAGAGAGAAAGAGAGAAAGAGAGAAAGAGAGAAAGAAAGAAAGAAAGAAAGAAAGAAAGAAAGAAAGAAAGAAAGAAAGAAAGAAAGAAAGAAAGAAAGAAAAAGATACAGTGTAACCTGCAATGGATGTGTGTGTTCCTGTCGCATTGTAAAATGGATGTTAAAAGTTGTATGAAATAATCCTTTTACATGGAGCTGCAGTGTTGGATGAAGAAAGTATAAGTCATAAAATGCATATAGAACTATAACAGCTGTGGGTGTGGTTTTAAATCACAGAGCAACAAGAAAGGGATTGAAAGTGATTTATATTGCAATCAGCATGGGCCACAAGGCTACACGCACATCAGATGCGTATTTCATTTGGTTTTCAGGAAGGATTGGTAGACAATACACTGGTGAGGGGAACAGTGAAAACTTCAGCATTTTCGTAGTACCCAAATTTGTTAAGAAGAAATTTTTAAAACAAAAATGAGTGGTTGATGCAGTTTTGATGGCTTCATGGTCAGTTAGTGTATTTTTATGTACATTTTACATTTAAAGAACTTCTTTCAAATTTTCTAACTTTCAAGTATCTCTAATAAAACAGTTAACCACAGCCTCTACTACCACTAGTATAGTATTGGTTAGAGCTGAGATAACATTAATACTTAGATGTTGCAGCTTCAAATTCCGCTTTCTGTTTTCTGATCAACATGTCCCAGCTCTGTGGCCTCAGTGACATAGCTGTACTCTGATGCTTTTTAGTACAGCACAGAGATTCTTACCCAGGGGAAAGATTAATGCATTGATTCTCGGACCTTTCTACTACTTACAAAGGAGTAGAAAGTTAACCAGAAAATGTGTTGCCATGTTTGGCACTCTACATTCTGATATTACCTTCAAACTTGCTTATGAAAAGACATTATCATTTACCTTAAACACTTATGCAGTCAGTAAAGGTACAAGAATTTAGTGAAATTTCTGATTTTCATTAATTCCTAGTTATGTGAATGTCAGCTGTTATGGAGCCTATTTGAAATAGCACTCTGATTTGTGTTAATTAGGTTTTTTTTTTTCCTGTTTTGAGGATTGAGCCTAGAGTACTGCACTCCTACTCAGTACCTACATTCCCAGGCCTTTTATTTATTTATTTGCCCACAGGATTTCACTAAATTATTGCCCAGGTCGTTCTCCAGCTTATATCTTCCTGCCTCAGCCAACCTCATGGCTGGGATTACAGCTGTGTGTCACTATTCCTGGACTTGTGTCAAGTTTCATAATGTAGCAACAATGCTATTTTATAGTCTTTGAAAAATGAATATTGCCATTGAAGGTCTGGTCTTTGGATAATTTTAAGAACTAGTCAACTTTATTTACACTGCATTAAAAAAAGTTGACCTAGCTAACAAATTTAAAATATAATCCAAATAATTTTCTACTGAAAGATCTGTATTTTTTCAATGTGTCATCATAGTATTTATTTATTTATTTATTTATTTATTTATTTATTTATTTATTTTTGGTCTTTTGAGACAGGGTCTCACTATGCAGCTCAGGCTGACCTTGAGCTCACTTTTGTAGCCCAGGCTGGGCTTGAACTCGCACTGATCCTCCTGCCTCAGCCTCCCAAGTGCTGGAATTACAGGCGTGCACCACCATGCCCAGCTCATCATAGTTTTAAAAACACTAATCTTTTAGAAAAAATGTAATTTTAAAAGCAAAAGTTGTGGAACCTACTATAATAGAACAATCTTAGAACTTCTGTAAGAGAATAATGACTCCAATTTAAATTAGAAGTTGGTTGGTTGGAGTTGTCTACATTGAATCTGATATACAAATGCCATTACTCTAAATAGCTTTAACAGTGACCTAATAACCATGTACGTCTCTCAGCCATTGCCACATATACAAAAATATTCCCAGGCTGTTGTTCACACCAGCAAGGCATTGCTATTTTCTGTATACAATGCAGCATTTAGTGATCACAGATGCATGAAATAGTACATTGATAAATATATTGTTTTCGCTAAATGAAAATAATCCACATCACAACATGCTGAGAAAATCTTATCTCTAAAATTTTCCTTCATTTGTTTTTATACTTCAGGTGTGTATGAGCTCAAAAACTTATTTCTGGCAAAAATAAAAGTATAAAAGCTAATATACTCCTGAAAAAAGGATAGCAAACTACATCAGCCAAAGAGGTACTTTGAATAAATTAACTTTTATTTTGGTGTTGCAAAATAACTTTAACTGTGTTCCAAACTGATTACCCTGCACTTGGAAGTGTGGGATAAGCCTAGAAGGAGGAGAAGGAAAATCTCAGTGTCTGGTATGTTTCAGTGTAATTGGTTTCTAACTTCAGTGGAAGCTGTTGAGATTCCAGGAGAGATGAGCATGTTGAATCGGAGAGCCACATTGCGGTCAGAACTCTTTGAAAGCATAAGAAACTGTATCGTTCTAAGCCACATGTGATTTAATGATGCTTGTGAGTTGTTTATAGAGCCAAGTAAAACTGAAAGAATGATCTGAAGAAAAATACCACGGGAAGAAAGGAAAATACGGCAAGCTGAATCTTGTCTCCTGAAATAATTTTAAAGCAGACAAAACATAACCTTTACTTGTATTGAATATACAATTCCATAGATTTATGGGGATGTTGGCTACATATAATATTGTCCATATTATGACTTTTTTTTTTTTTTGGCTGCCTTTCCAGTGTCTTCAGATTTTGAAACGTAGTGAGATTCCAGAACACATTCCTTCTCTGCATGACTTTGAACATCCTTATGTACATCAAGATGTGATTGTATACATTTTAATTAGTTATATAATTCCTTGTGCTTTGTACTTAGTACAGAATAAAACAAAAGCTGTCTCCTTTAACGAAAACTGTTTTCTTCTATAATATTTATGCATTAGTGTTTGTTTGCTGTTACTTTGAGCTGTTTCTGACCATCTATTTTTGAATACATGAAGTAGAATACTAAATACTCTAGATTTAGGATGATGCTCTAGATTTCTTTTATGTTTTTTACCTTCTCTGTTCCCTTGTTTTTATTATTTTAAAGGTAATGGTAAAAACAAAATCATTTTGAAGTGAAATATTCTAAAAAGCAGCCAGTCATAATGCAAACAGGAATTTTTACTACCTTTATTTTAATTATTTTTTTACGTATTTAATACAGGGCCTCACTACACAGATCAGACTCATAGTGATCCTTCTGTTTTCACCCTCCCAAGCACTGGGATTATAGGAATGCAGCACCATGCTCAGCCTCAGTCGCCTACTCAGCGTGTCTCTGGGGCGAGGCTGGCAGGACATGCAGGAGATCAAACCCTGGTTACTTCCTCTGTCAAAGCAGGTGCTCAGCTTTCTGGTTGGACCCAAGTTCACCATTTTTAAAAACTGACTTTCTATGAAATGCCATGCTCAAGATCCTGGCCTACCTCTGTTACAAAAAATCATTAACATTTGCTGTTAGTTTTTAAAGAAAAGTTTATTTTAAAGAGACTGTGATAATAACTGATACGACATTAGAATTGCTACACATTTAGAAAACCAATATGACAGGCATTTAAGCATACCTTTTTTTTTTTTTTTACGGGGTTGGGGTTTGAGGGGTTTGAACTGACGAACTAGCACTTGCCAGGCAGGCACTCGTGCCATGGAACTATCTCCCCAGCCTCTAGGCATAGTTTTGTATTGCACAATGCCATCCTCAGTAAAGTTGCTTTCTTGTTTTGAAAAACTGTAACGTATGTACTATTGTATGTTACCCTATTTTTGTCTTTGTTTCTCATTTTTGTTCTTGGTTTTGCTTTCACTCTTCAAAATATAATTATAAAGAAAAAAACTTTTGTCTTGTAGCTATGATCCATCTTCTCATAAATTTTGGCTCTTGATAAATACAAAGAAACTTTGGTGGAAAAAGTCACATACATATCTAAAGAAGTTACTGTTAACAGCTTGATTTCTAGTAAATAATGATCTGTGAACTAATATAACTAACTTATTAACTTAAAAACTCCATGAAAGCGAGATTTGTTTCATTGAATTTGTTGGTGCTTAGAACATGGTAGCTTGATCAACTCATATTTCAAAATTTTGTGTAATTAACTCACATTTGTATCTTTAATATGTATGTAATTTGTTTCTTGGAATTAACATATTTCATAGTATCTTTGAAGGCTATAGTCTCCTATTTCTCTGTGATCATTTATTTTTCTATTGGTCCAATAAAAACTCTACTATAGCAAAATATTGTAGCAATAGGAAATAGACATAGCATCTCCCTTGAAGAAACTTAGGGTCCTGATCCAGAGCTCCTGTATTCACTTGGTTCTAATTAATTGACCAATAACAATTTATATACTGTGTAACTAATTAGCTCCGTATCAAGCTAGACAAGCTCAAAAGTACAAACAACTAATAAATCATAAGCACTTGTAGGATGTTGTGGAATAAACAAAAACAAGTACAAAACTTCACTGAGGGAAATGGTTTAAGAAACCTATAAATTTTAAATCAAGTATTAAATTCAGACCTCCTAATTTGACATACTGATGCTCTGAAATGAGTTAACTTCTATGTAAATGAAATCACAAAAAACCTAGCTATCCTATTATTTTAAAGCTGACTTAGATTTATGATCAATAAGCACTATCATTTTATATTCAATAAAAGTAAATTAAATGATGCTCTGAGCTATTTAAAGCTCTGAATAAAGAGGCTACAACTCTAAATATATTCTAGGTACAAAGAGTGGCTTGCCAGAATTTCTATTTTTGTGAATTGAAAATGCTCATAAAGTGACTTTTCTCATTAGATTTTCAGAATGGACATTTGCTGTCACTTTTTGTATGACGGCTTTTTAATGTGGTTGAACAATCTCCCCTGGGCAGGTTCAGCAAATTTCCATGATGTCAGCCTACTAAGTAGTTCCTAGGCATATGAATCCGTAACCATTGCCTTCAGTATCCTCCACTAGTACAGTTTCCCCTGCCACCCTGTAACTTCCATGCAAACACCTTCTGGTGATATTTGAATGAATTCTATTGTCTAGAACTTTCTTCTCCTTTGCCATACAGTTTTGTGTTGCCCACAGCTTAGCAGTACATGTGCACACACTTTTAAATCACAAGTAATTATGTAATGTCATGTACACTATTATTATTCATATCATAAACATCCATGGGGCAGTGCTACCAAGCATCAGTGTGTAATTACACCAAACTATACAGTTATGTGCTCTTCTAAGTTACACATAAAACTGATATTGCCTATGTATAGACTGTATATTGCATAGGAAGGATATTGAGCTAAAGAGCATACACTCTGAGATCAGACAGTCTTAAATATAGGTGGGAAAGTTATTTCTTCTACCTACACCTTGGTTTCATCACTTGTAAAATAGATATAACACTACTACTTACCTCATGTATTATTTGAGTATTAGACCTGTGTCAGATAGTGTGTCTCACTTCTCTGGAAAGTACTGGAATATACCTCTTCTGAATAACGTGACTTGCTTGGGGAGGTTGTAGAGTTGTTTCTTGGCAGAGCTAGGTCCTTTGCCATTCTTCTGTCACATCCTTCAGATCTGCTGAATTATTGTTAGGGTGTATTTGAATCATAATATATTGCTTCAGTGCCACACAAATTCTAATGGGCAATTGTTTCTTTTCATAGTTGTTAATAAGGTTTATAGCTAAAACTGCAAACAAGGTCATGAGTACCTCCTCTTGCTACCTACCCTGATTTATGTGAGAGATGATTTGCATAGACAGTGTGCTAGCAGTAGCTCTGTTCACATCTCAGCACTCCACCAGCCCCAAGTGCAAGCCTTTCTGGACCTTTCCAGCTCCTCAAGTTCTTCTTTGCATGTAAAACATCCTCATAAGGGAGATTAAATGAAGTGCTTTCCAAATTTGTCAACTGTTAATGAGAAAAATTGCTTTAAAATAAATTTTAATAACACATCTTAAGTAATATTTTAATCAGTTGAAGTTTACAACATTTTTCTTATTAGCAGCCATATGAAAAAGATCAATGATTATTTCATTCTACTAAACCCATAAAACTGATAATAGATGGCACATAATATTACAGCACATAAGATCTACTGTTAAATGTATGCTGTTGATAACCTCTTTTTAAAGCTCCATTTGAAATGAAAAGTGATGTACTATAAGAGATTATTTGTTTAAACTATCAGGGATAGAAAGGGAGAAATGTTTAACTATCAGAATTCTATACATAAAAGAAACAGGCTTATAGAAAATTAAAGTGAAACACAATTATCATTTTAGGGACTGGACATTTCTGAATGAATATTATATAATTTGCTTTATTATGGAACAATCTTCAGACACTACCCAAATCTATTGAAAATAGCACAGTTATATAACAATGGTTGTATGGAAATGAAAAGAAGGCAAATGAACAGAGAGAAGGAAGATAGGAAGAAGGATGGATTCATTTATACTCTTTCAGAAAAACTTTTTAAAGAAATATAATCCTGGGAATAATAGTAAGACAAGTATGATAATCATCTTGAAAATTTCTGTTTTTATTACCTGCTATTTAGGAAGTATTTTTATATATTTGTACTTAGACAAAAAATAGTTTATTAAATATTTATATTCAGAATTGATAAGAATTATTTAGATATTTGTATTCTCTGTAAGTGTAATATGGAAAAATCTTAAATCTGCCCATGACAGCTATTTGGTTAGCATTCTTTTTTGCTTATCAGGCTCTACATATATCATTCTTAAATTTATTACCAAATTTAAAATATCACTGGCAAATTATTACAAGTGAGAGATTAGAAAAGTCTACTGAATTGACTCTCAGTTCTGCTGATCTTTACCTGTGGGAGCCATAGAATAGTACCACTGTTACAGGTGACAACTCAGCACCTTCTCCTGCTTTCTAGGTGACCTGGCACACTGGAGCGCCTGGCCTTGATAGCGAGTTAAATATATTTTCTGATGGTGTAAGAGAGGAAAGTAAATGAAAGAACTTGTGAAGGCCTCTGATGCTAGAAAAGAGAAGAAAGCTGTCTGATTTCTTTCAGACTGCCTCTGATGTAGGTGGAAACAAGAGTTGTCAAAATTCTTAGTCTCTCTCTACATCTGACATGTGTTGTACATTGACTATTTGCTATTTCCCCTCGGAAGTGGTCAATATATAGTAAGCACTTGCTTAATGTTTATTGAGAAGGTTACACTCAGTTACTACCGAAAATAATCTATGGCGACATGTCCTCTTTCAAATTTATAGCTTAGCTCTGGAGATGAAACAGAGTTTCAGGTTCAAGCATTGCCACTTATAGGTATGACACTTGGTCTGTTTTTGTTACCTTTCATAGGACCTAAGTCCTCATCTTTTAACCAGCAGAGACCTGTGTATCAAAACGTAAGCTCTATGTCGATTATGTAAGATGCTTGTTAAGTGCATCCTTATGCCATTTTCTTTTGAGTTTCATTCTCTTAAATGTGAACAATTTCTTGACTGTTTTATTAACACTCTGTTTGCATGACTTGAAATTATATAACCCTCTTCTTTAATTTTTAAATGCGAAATAATTTATTTTTAAATTTCCCTAAAATTTTCCTACTTCAAAGTTATTTGATATCAATGGTCTTCACAGCCACTCTAAAGTATCTCCTTAGTCTTTGGAAAGGAGGGCTTACACAGACCTCATTGGAATGCTGTTCTTGGAGTTTGCAGCTTTTAGGGATAGAAGACAAATTTAAAGTTGATCTGTACTGATATCCAAGTATATCCTGAAACTAAACCCAACCCACTACTGGTAAATGAGATCTTTCTTTCTTTCTTTCTTTCTTTCTTTCTTTCTTTCTTTCTTTCTTTTTTTGGACTGGGAATTTCTTGATCTGTATTTATGAAATATATATATATTTATGAAATATATTTATGAAATATATATATATTTATGAAATATATTTATGAAATATATATATATATATATATATATATATATATATATATAGTGATCTGCCTGTTTACAGCCTCCTAAGAGCTGGGAATACAGGCAAGCACAGTGAGGCACAGTCTCAATTTGCATCTCAGTGCACCCCTGGGAGTGGGACTTGCATGGCAGGCCCTGGGATTGAACCCTTGTCCCCTGTTTGCATCTGTATACATTTTGATGAATCCAGAACAGCTAAACTCACAACCTAAGAGATGTGACTTCAGTATTAGGAACAAAGAAAATGATAAGTTAGAATGAAGTCCTTGCACCTGTTTCCCATTGTCTTTTCTTGTATCTTTTGTTTTCTTGTACAGCGACTGTTGTCCTCAAATTTGGCTGACAGGAAACATTGATGACTACCCCAGAAGAAAGTGCAGAATATAGAGTGTCAGCTTTTCCAGAACTATGTTCACAGTAGCAGCTGTAGCTAATTTAACAGCTCTGTTTCACTCATATTCCCACCCAAGATTTCAATTACTCAGTTCCGCCATTCAGTGATGTCAAAGGTTTATAATTTCTAAGTTTGTTTCCATTCTCAGGATGGAGAATTCACATTCATGCCAAGTTCCCAGAGGCTTCTCTGTTCATTTACCTTTTCTTTCTTCACCAATTTCAAAGCAATTAATTTGTCCATCATTTATAGAATTCCAGAAGAAAGGACTTCTATCTTAGTTAAGTGATTCCAAATGAGTGGGTGGCAGGAGTCTCAGCTGGTCTCTTCCTTCCTCTGCCACGTTGACACCCAAATCTCAGGTGCTGATGTGATCCTGCAAGCTTGTGACAACTGCGTGTTAGATCAGTGACTCTAGCAACCTTGGCTGCAATTTGAGTTGATCAACTGCTAACCACTTAATGTCAACTTCACAGTACAGCTGTTGCCGCCTCTGGTAATGGCAGTAGGGGCAAGAACTTGATATGGTGTAGTTTTCAATTAGGAGTGCACAAACCTTTGTCAGGGTCATGCATCAAATAGGTTCTAAGTTTTCTGATTTGGAAGACTTCAGCATATTAAGATCTTCTTCTTATTCTCAATGTTGGCTTTGCCATTTTTTATTATGGGAATTTTTTTGTCTTTTTTTGAGACAGGGTCTCACTCTGCAGTTCAGGCTGGCCTTGAGCTCGCTTTTGTAGCCCAGGCTGGTCTCGAACTTGCACTGACCCTCCTGCCTCAGCCTCCCAGTGCTGGAGTTACAGGCGTTACAGGCGTGTGCCACCACACCCGGTAATTATGGAAATTTTACTTCACAGATAAGTACATTTATTTTCATATTATAAAAAGATAGATCTAGGGAATGACTTTAAAAGCCACCAGTTTTAACTGTCACATGGAAACTATGACAATGAGCCAGAACTGTAGTGATTTATCTTTCTATTAACATAAGTGTACACATTTCACATATGTGCTATGCAGAGTGACTTTTTTACATTAATGTGGTCTCTTCTATATCAGAGAGTATAATTCGCACATCTATGCTATAAATTTTAACTGATAAGGCTAGTTATGCAGGAAGCTTAAAGTTTTTTTTTAAGGTTGAACTGAGCTTTCATTGCAAACCTCTGTTTTAGGTGTGATAAAGGTACAATTTAAACTGAGTTATGATCATTTTCTTTACCTTCTTTTACTTCTTGGTGTGTATCTAAACTCAGTGTTTTAAAACTGTCACAGGACAAGAGGCATTTAGTTATCTATCCTTTCTGGCCATGCTGGCAAGACCTAGGATGTACTCTAATCTGTGACACTTGATTCTTGGTTGTCTAACCACAAAAGTCACTGTTGTAGAGCTTTGTTTTAACCTAGGACTGTCCAAGAAGTCTTTGTGCAGCTTGAAATTGTTTTCTATCTGTTTTGTTCAACTGAGCAGTCACTGGCCACATGTGGCTACTGAGGGCTTGAAATCTGCATACGGGAGTATTTAAATATTTTACTTGATTTCACTTTATTTATACTTAAGTAGCCATATGTGAGTAATTGTCTACTGTACTGAGCAGCAAATTTCTAAACCCAGGGGTCTTTGCAGATCTTCTGACTTCCAGTGATTGTATACACCAGCGGTTCTCAACCTGTGGTTCGCAACCCCGGGCGGGGGTCTAACGACCAAAACACCGGGGTCATCTAAGGCCATTGGAAAATACATATTTTATTGTATTATTTTATTCTGGAATCAGAACTAGCAAAATTATGGTTTTGAAGCAGCCACCAAAATTATTTTTTGGTTTGGGGTCACTGCAACATGAGTAACTGTATTATGGGGTCACAGCATTAGAAAAGTTGAGAACCACTGGTATACACCATTCAAGGTCTTGCAGTATATTTAGGAAATCTCCCATGATACCTGGAAACTCGGTGAGGCTCTCTAAAGCAACCATTGCTTCTCTCCTACCCCGCCATTGTTTGAAAAGCTATTAAAATGGACTGCCTGTCTCTGGAGCATGCATGAATCCTGTGCAGTTGATCCAAACATGTTGTTTTCTTTAGGGTTCCATGCTCTCCCTTGCAGATATAAATTATTGTTGGCACAAGAAGCTCTCCTTTCTGCAGTTTTATTGGCATTTCCTGGTGTTCAGATATAGAAAAAAATTGTTTTACTTTTCTGTATTTTTCCTAACATGCAGAGGGTAGTGGTTGCATCCTAATATTCAGCTTGACTCCTCTTTTTTTATCCCCACCCAGCAGGTTTCTATGTTCTTGATCACTCTGCTCTCTTCATCACCCTAAGAATCAGTGTTACAGGAAGTGCTTTTATCCTTTGAGCTGAGAAAAATTACTCTTTCAAGAGCATACATTTTGTTGTCTTTTTATGTTGACTTCAAACACTGTGACTTAAACTCTTGATGCTTACCATTCAAAACATTTTTGGAAAATCAAGATTATTTGATCAGCTTTTTTTTCTTTTCTTTTCTTTCCTTTTTGACTGTGGCAAAACATATATGTAAATATATAAGTTATGATTTGTGCATAGGTGTTCCCCCACAAAGCCTCAAGTAGTCATGGAGCAGCTTCTGGAATTTTTAATTGATTATTATGGAAATGTTTGCTGCACTTGCCCTAGGGCAGGTGACTTGCATTTCAGTGTAAGGAGGAAGAGAAGTTAGCTGCTTGAACAGCTAGCTGTCTGGGTTCTCTCTTGCTTGTGCCTGCTGCCATGGAAGGTTGCCCTCGCCCTTGTGCCACTGCCTTGGACCAGCTGAATATGAACTGAAACCTCTAGTAACTGTGAGCTAAATAAACCTTTCCTTCCCTCATTTTGAGTGTTGGGTATTTGTCCCAGCAACTAGAGAAGAGTAACTAAGACAAAATTTGGTACCGCAGGAATGGGGTCATTGCTGTGACTAAACCTGACCATGTGAATCATGGGTGTTTGGAAAAGACTTTTGGAAAGAGATAGGAAAGGTTTGGACATGTTGCCTACTTGTGAAGAGATGGAAAAGCTTTGGCTGCTCTATAGGGGAGACTCTGGTCAGAGCTCAGGAGAGCAGATGGTTGATAGCAAGCCAGCCTATAAAGACCAGGCTGGGGAGGTTTCTGCTGAGAAGGACTGCATCGGTTGTTGGACTCTGGATCATTTGTGTTTTGTCTTAGCAGAGAAGGTGTCCCCATTTTGCTCGTGTTTAGAGACTTTGTCTAAGACTGCGATTAAGTATAGCAGACTGATTAATCTTTCAAAAAATATTTTAAGGCAGCCAAATATTGGGTTGGTGGCCTGGTTGTTATTAGGGGCTTTTAGCTAGATTTATGCTGCAAATCAAGAGCAAGGAACCCAGCAGGATGGCTCAAAATGTGAGTTTGGCAAGAAAGCAAGTGCCAGTAAAACTGTGGACTGCAGAGATAGAGCTGAGGGGATCTCCATTGCTGAGAAGGAACCAGAGAATGGAAAAGATGGCCTGAGGGTATCACAGAGTTGGCAGGTCTCCACCCTTTGCAGCTTCGGAATTGCAAATATCAGGGTTGGGGCTTTCCCCTCAATTGCTTTGAGGGGAAAGCTGTTGAACCCTTTTTTCCAGAATGGCAGCATCTGTATCAGGTTCCAGAATGGCAGCTGCATGGAGAATCTACTCCTCCTAATCAGGTTCACAGTGCTTAGTGATCCATGCACTCAACCCCTACAGCCAAGAGAGAAAGAAGCTGGCTACTGCTCCACCTGGCAGTGTACCTTGGCATCATCCACGTGGCAGTGGTTTTAGGCACATTGAGAATGCAAGAATTCTGAGGTTAAGAAGGTTTCTACCTAGATTGCAGAAGGCCTGGGCGGCCAGGCAATGTGCCCCTGAGAGGGCAGTGTGTAAAGCTGTGAGTCAGAAGCCTGTTCAGTAGAAAATCCCGAAGTTTTGAAAAGCCAGGAATGTGGATTGCACAAATAGGGAGCAAAGCCAGCCTGAGTGAGAAGCCATGGGAGCTCATATCTACCAAGAGTGCTATAGGGGTGGAGCTGCATGGAGGTTACAGTTTGCCACAGAGTGCTTCGGATGTTCCACAAGCACCTACAGGATTTAATGTTAGTCCTTCTGGATTTTGAACTTGTGCTGGTCCCAATGCTTTGTATCCTACTGTATGTACCTTTTGGAATGGTAATGTGTATCTTGTGCCTTTGAATGTTGAATGTGTTTAATTTCCATTTGTATAGAGGCTTACAGGGACTTGGAATTTTAAGCAATGCTGAAACTGTTGGGACTGGCAACTCTTAGAGAAGGAATAAAAATTTTTTTGCATAAAGAGATGTGCATGAGTCTTTGGCAGTCCAGTGGCAGAATGTTATGGTTTGTGCGTAGGTGTCCCCCCCAAAGCCTCATGCAGTCATGGGGCAGCTTCTGGAATTTGTAATTGATTATTATGGAACTAGGTGCTGAACCTGCCCTGGGGCAGGTGATTTGCATTTCAGTGTAAGGAGGAAGAGAAGTTAGCTGCTTGAGCAGCTAGCTGTCTAGGTTCTCTCTTGCTCTTGCCTGCCGCCATGGAAGGTTGCCCTCTGCCATGTGCCACTCTGCCTTGGAACTAGCTGAATATGGACTGAAACCTCCAGTAACTGTGAGCTAAACAAACCTTTCCTTCCTTCATTTTGAGTGTTGGGTATTTATCCCAGCAACTAGAGAAGAGTAACTAATACAATATATAGTAAAATTTAGCATTTTAATAATTTTAAGTGATGAGTTCATTAGAATCATGTCAGGCATTCATCACCACCATCTGCACAATGTTTCCTCTTCCCAGATCGAAGCTCTACACCTATCAAGCAACAATCCCCCTTCTCTTTCTCTCCACCATGGCAGCTGCCATTATACTTAGTGTCTCCCTTGAATTTGGCTGTTCTACACAAATGCAATTGAACGCATTTTACTGTTCTGTTGGAATCATTTCACTTAGCCTAACAACCTTAGCCGTGATGCTCATACTAAACATGTGTAAAAATTGTCTTTCTGTTAAAGACTATACCATTTCTTTGTATGTATATACCATATTTTGCTTATTTATTCATTCATTTATCTATCAAGAGATGAGTGTTTTCCATATTTTGGCAATTGTGCGTCACCTTTCTGCAAACATTGACATATAGATACTGTGTAATCACCAATTTGAATTTTTTGAGAATATACTTAGAAGTCTGCTTTCTCTTACACAGTAAGTGCTACTGTTCAGTATATAGTGGGTGAAAATAGCTCAAGGACTTCCTTGACTTACAAAGGTATGCCATGAAAGGTTATTAAGGAGGTTGCCTTAAAAGCTTGATTTGTTTTAATAGTGGAACTGATAAAACATTTACATGTCCCAGTGGTATAGAGTGGTTGATGTGTGTTAGTGGAGAGAAGGAAGAGTTGCAGTAATGGTTTAACAAGGGGAGAGAGCCTAATTTGTATGTGGAGACCATTTAAACTACAGGTGCTTTTAACCCACATTCCCAGGGATAGGGAAACTACTTTTCTTTTTCCCCTTCCCTTCTCTCTCCCTTCTCCTACTCCTCCCCTTCTTTAACAGTATCTTGTTGTTCTTTGCCAACTTGTTTGGTCCTGTCCTTCCTTCCTCCTATTAAAATTCATTCTAAATAACTTTGACAGTCCACATTACCCCACTAAGCCCATGAAGTGAATTTCAGTGTTGAAAACATGAAAATTATTGAGAAATGATGCTCTCTGAGAACCTTGGGGAAAATAGTCAGAGCAAAGGCACAGGTAGGAAAATCATAACTGAGTTAGCCTTTGGGAGATATTGCTTTGAATTGGAGATTTTCCATACCACTAAAGTGGCATCAAAATACTATTATTTGTAAATGAGGAACCTCCATAACTTAACCTAGATTTGAACATCTCAGTTACATGTGCAGTTAGAAGTTTTTGTGATCTTTTATTTGCTTATATGGTATAGGCTCTTGCTATGCAGCTTGGACTCATACTGATCTTCCTGTGTCTGTCTCTGTAGTGTTGGGATAAGATGCATGTGCCACCACACTAGGTTTCAGTGGCCGGCACAGTACACTGGGCATTGCAGGGTCAATACAGCATGTGGTGCCAGGGATCAAACTGAGCTGTTTCTCCAGCCCCATAATTTTGTGTGATTAAATAAGCAGTATTTATGGGAGCCAGCAAGATGGTTCAGTGGTCTAAAGCACCTGCTTAGAAAAGCTTAGGCAACCTGTGGTTTAATCCTTGGCACCACGTGCCACACCAGCCCCACCCCCAAGGCAGGCTGAGCCATAAAATTAAATAAATAAATGACCAGTAGTTTATAAAATATATAAGAAATAAAGATGAAATTAATTTGCCCATGTTTACAAAGCTTTCTGTGGAAAATGACAGACAACTCAACCCATACTTTTCTGTTCTTTTACTCAAAAGATACCTTTAGGGTAACTGAAGCAGAGGCATCAAATATGGCACCATACGAAATGTTCATTTGGATATAAATTTATAGCAGGAACATCTGGAGGCTACTATTTGATTGCTTATTTATATGCAGCTATGTGACACCATCCCCTAGTACATTAAGACTCTAGAATTCTACAGGTGATGTTTATAGACTGAATTTAATGGACACAGTCGTCCAGTGAGGTGTCTACCACCTGAGATGCTTGACCACTGTGGGAGAAGAGAAGCCAACGACCATTAGCAGTCAATAAAGGAAAGCCTGTGGGCCGGGTCCAATCCAGCACGTGTTACGAAATAATGTTTTCTTGGAACCCAGCACGTTCATTCACCTTCATACTGTTCGATAGCAGCTTTCATGCTATAACAGCACCACTGAGTAGTTGTAACAGAAACTCCATGAGCCAAAGCCTGTAATATTATTCTATGGACCTTTACAGGCAATTTTTGTCCACTGCTATCCTCAACTGAGTTTCATTCTAGTTCTTCTGGCTTTAGAAAATACACATCAAATATTGCTTGGAATATTCTCAGCTTCCCACATAGATAGCCAGATTCAGTGATGTAGCTGATGATTACATGAAGCCTTTCATGTAGCTGATAATCACGTGCAATTTTAATTGCTGGGATGATTGGAACCTTATGATAAATCAACAAGGGCACGCCTTGCTAAACTTTGTGACAAAGAAGCTGTATCATATGAAGAACCCTTCTCAGAAAGGTAATAACATCCTTTAACAGTGACAGGTATCATGCCCTTCCAGTCTTTCGTCCGTTTCCTAGTAAGGAAAGTTGTGAAGCCGGGCGTGGTGGCGCACACCTATAATCCCAGCACTCGGGAAGCTGAGGCAGGAGGATCAGTGCAAGTTCGAGACCAGCCTGAGCTACAAAAGTGAGCTCAAGGCCAGCCTCAACTGCATAGTGAGACCCTGTCTCAAAAAAAGACAAAAAAAAAAAAAAAAAGAAAGTTGTGAGTTTTCTTGTGCCAAAGAAATTACTGCCAAAACCTCAGAGATATTTTTTTTTTTTTTTTTTTTTGGTGGGACCAGGGTTCAAACTCATGACCTTGCACTTGCCAGGCAGGCACTTGTGCCACGGAGCTATCTCCCTGGCCCCTCAGAGATATTTTTTATATTTAGTTGTTAGCCCTAATGATAAGAATCACTTTTAACTTGAGTAGTTCTTCTTAATGTCCTGAAAAAAATTAATAAACAAAGAAAATTGGTGATATCTTAGTCATTTATGGCTTGTATATCAGAATACCATAGATTAGGTAATGTAAATAATGGCCGTTTAGTTCTCACATGTCTAGAATGTGGGAAATTCAAGATCAAACTAGAAGTATGTCCTGTAACTCTTGAAGGTCTTTTTCCTATCTTCCTGGCTTGCTTTCTTATTGTAATCTCTCATAACACAGAATACAATCTATGGTGTTTCTGTCCTTCTAAGGACTCTACTACTAGCTAGAGATAGTGGTGCATATCTATAACCCCAGCACTTGGGAGGCTGAGGCAGGAGGATTGCTGCAAGTTTGCGACCAAATTGGGCTAGAGTGAGCTCAATGTCAGCCTGAACTGTATAGCAAGACCCTGTTTCAAAAAACAACAACAACCATATATATATATATATATATATATATATATATATATATATATATATATTAGCCATATTATCAGGTAAAGTTCCTATTTACCTCCTGGGTGCTAAATCTCCTAATACAATCTCATTGTGAATTAATGCAATGGATTAATGGCAGTTAAGTGGAATAAGTGACTGGGAATGCCCCCTAACAGAAGCACTGGAGTTTCAAAAGTGGTAAATCGGGTACATTCTATTATTGGTGACAGACGCTAGAGAGGTGCCTTGTCTAACTGCTATTTCACTTTTTACTTTAGCTCTTGTCATTGCTCAATGACAACATGAAGGTTAAAAAATTAGGGAGGCATAGGGCTGGCAGTACATCTCAGTGGGCTAAGCACTGGCTTACGTAAGCACAGGGGCCAGGGTTTGATCCCTGGCATCATATGCCACATTGGCTCCTCTCCTGGGCCTGCTGAGCTGGCAATGGCTTCTGAGCACGGTGGTGCAGGCCTGGAATCCCAGCATATGGGAGGCAGAAACCAGGAGGATCCCTATGAGTCTGATCTGTTTAGTGACACTCTGTAGATCTTGTACTAAATGCATTTTAAAAAAGAAAATGAGTAATACTTTATGTATTTATTTAGTTTTTATTTTTAACAATAATAAGTACAAAATAGTGATAGAAAAATATATTAGAAATGATACAAGTTTTCACTGAACAAAGTAATAGGAATTCGGGCCGGGGAGATAGCTCTGTGGCACAAGTGCCTGCTTGGCAAGTGCAAGGTTGTGAGTTCGAACTCTGGTCCTGCCAAAAAAAAAAAAAGGCCCCCAAAGTAATAGGAATTCAACAGTGATCATTGTACTACACAATGCTATCTTTAAATTAGTTGTTCAGATTACCAGATATAAACATGTAAGATTCATTTGAAGAAAAAAAATTACAAAAAGAGGGGCTGGGGAGATAGCTCAGTAGAAGAAGCGTTTACCTGGCAAGCACAAGAACCTGAGTTCAATCCCCAGTTCTGCAGAAAGGAAGTAAGGAAAGAAGGAAGGAAGGAAGGCAGGAAGGGAGGGAGGGAAAAGAAAGAAAGAAATTACAATCAATGCAGAAGAGGAAGAAGTTCAGAGTAAAATGAAAAGAATTTTAAGCATTAACTGTTCCTTTCAAAAGACCAGCAGATTTTTATGGACATATTTGAAATAAAAATTCTGTACCTAACATTTTAACAGAAAAGAAAAAAAAATAAAGCATGGAAAATATGTTGTGCAATTGTTTTACTACTAAGGAAATCATTATATATATATATATATATATATATATATATATATTATATATATATATATATCATATATAATATATTATATATAATATATATATGATATATATATATATATATATAATGTCAGTGCTATATGTTTTGAGATTGAGGTGAGAACATGAAAAAGAGATGCAGGGAACAAGGGAGTGGCTTTTGTATATAATCTATGCATACACCCCTGTGTACTTGTTTTTTTTTTTTTAGATAGGGTCTCGCTATGCAGTTCAGGCTGGCCTTAAGCTCACTTTTGTAGCCCAGGCTGGTCTTGAACTTGAACTGATCCTCCTGTGTCAGCCTTCCAAGTGCTGGGATTACAGGTGTGCGCCTCTACGCCCAGACACCCCTGTATATTTGAAGTCATCACTATATAAATTATAAACTCTAGTGCACTGTAAAATTTCTATACATAGTTTTTTTTCATTCTTTATTGTTTGGGAAATGCTGACAGAAAAGTTGTGCATGTTATTACTTTTTAAAATTAACTCACAGACTCAGAGAGCTGACTTTTTATTATCTTAATAGTTTTTGAACAATTTCAAATATTTTAATTGCTCTCCAAGTTCTGAAATCCTAGATAAATCATAAATTTGTAGCAGGATTCAATAAAATATGAAGCTTTATTTGAGAGGAAATATAAAGAAAGAGGGGAGAGGTGTGAATTTGAGCAACTATTGTTTGTACTGTATACCAAACTGTCTTTTGGTGTGGATTTATGTCAATGAATTCTCTATACGGTTCATCAACTAAGGCAATTATGATAGATAGACATACATATGTTGTCTTTAGCTCATTTCTTGTGAAGGTCAAGTAGAGGTTTATGCTTCATAATGAGTCTAGAACTCTGAGGACTACAAGAGATAGTTCAATTATTTTAAAGGATAAATAAGAAAACCTTTCTTTAGAAATCAACTTATATTTTGATTGGAAAATGTCAGTCTGTGGTATTTCAAACCTC
Source organism: Myocastor coypus (assembly GCA_004027025.1). Classification (NCBI taxonomy): domain Eukaryota; kingdom Metazoa; phylum Chordata; class Mammalia; order Rodentia; family Myocastoridae; genus Myocastor; species Myocastor coypus. The sequence goes on from PVJA010002327.1 coordinate 101,550, forward strand.
ATACTACATGAAAACTAATAAGTTAGATGGCCACAGTGTTGTAGAAGGTGGCAGAGTAGATGCGGCCAGAGCCATGAGACTTGGGGATCACAGACAAATAGTCATATTAAAGCCATGGCCTCAGACACATGAACCTCGTGTGCACCTCTGTTCTCTTGCTTCCCAAGTCCCACGGAGCGAGGCAGGAGAGAGACTATGTTCTCTCAGGTATATGTAGACCTGGTAAGGGTTTGGTGTCCCAGGTGGGACCTCGAGCTTTATAAAAAGTCTTTTAAAGCAAGTAGCCAGAACATCGTTCTCACCTGTGTCTCCTAGAATGCCTTTATCTATATTGTCCTGGCCAAGAAACAAATCTGTTCTCTTCCCAGCAGAGACAGGAGATTTAGTACCCAAGGCTGCTTGCTATATAAACATCCTAGAAAAAGATAGCTGAAAACAAAGCTATCAAGACCCTTTCCTCAGGAGCTCAAAAATATAAGCCCCATTGAGAATTGTCAGAGTGGAGTATTAGATGCTGAATTTAACAAAATATACAATTTTATTGATTTATATTTATTACTTGAATTTATTCATATTTGTATGTTCATAAAATGATGGATCCAATTTCTATGTTCTGTATGATTTAATAATCAGTATTATTTTATCACCTTTTTAAAATTTTTCTCTTCTTATTTGTCATTCTTGTCTACCTGTCCAACAACAGACTGATAAGGGGACTTAAAGAGAAAATGCCATAAGAATAAACTTTCAATTTAGTGTAGATTCAAAGTCAGAGTAGTAAAAGTTTTAGATTTATGGAAATGACTAGGAGTTTATTAAAATTTGTCTTCTTCCAATTACAAAGTGGCAATTTCCTCTACCACCACCATACCCAAGAGTTATTTACCAAAGATCACTTAAAATTTGAGATCTAAGTTTTGTGGGGAGAGATTTGGAGGAAAAAAGCTAGAGTGTAAACAGGAGAACCACTTGGAGACCATATAGTCTTTAAAATCCTCTTGGAATTTGACTTAGAACATATAAATTTGTTTGGGTAGTCCCATGGTGTCTGTTACTGAAGAGAGCTTCTCGGAGCTAGATTGTCTGAGCTGGAATCCAGTCCCCATAACCCAAATAGCTATATAGTTTAGGGACCATCATTTAAATTCATTGTGCTTGAATTTCCTCATCTGTATAAGGGTATGACACTGACTTATATGATTGTTGGGATGATTAGTTGCTATATAAAGACACTTCAATCAGGTACATGGTAGACACTCATTGGACATTTGTTTATTAATTAATTAGTTAATTTTCCTTGGAAAGCAATGGCATTTTGAGTCCACTTCATTCTATCGGAACAGACAAGACATATCTGGCTTGCTCAGCATTATATTGTATATTAAACAAACATGAAAGCCAGGCGTGGTGGCTCATGCCTGTAATCCCAGCACTGGGAAGGTTGAGGCAGGAGGATTGGTGCGAGTTCGAGACCGGCCTGGGCTACAAAAGTGAGCTCAAGGCCAGCCTCAACTGCATAGTGAGACTCTGTCACAAAAAGACACACACACACACACACACACACACAAAAAGAAAAACATGAAACTTTTATATAAAGTATATATGCTTAGCTATTATTTTTACATGGGTGAGTAAAAGCAACCTTTTTGATGCTGCTCTGTACACATACATCTATAACATTCTATCCGCATAAAAATTTAGCTTTGGCTTTTAGAGAAGTGCCTCTCAGTAGCACAATGAGACTGGATGCAAAGACCACAGCTTGCTCCTCTGAATATCATAAGCTAATTGACACAAGCGACCATGATATATATATGTATAAATTTATTTTCTTAAGCTATATTGTAAATTGATTTTTTTCATCGAGGGAGATAGCTCAGCAGTCTAAGTGTCTGCCTGGCAAGCACAAAGATACGGGTTCAGTTCCTCTGACCACATGTTATGTCAACAACCAATACCAGGGGTGGTAGTGCATGCCTGTAATCCCAACACTGGATAGGCTGAGATAGGAAGAACACTAAGAGTCTGAGCAGTGCAGTGAGATCTTGTGCCAAATAAATACGTGCATAAATTATTAAAAATAAATAAATAATAAAAATAAATTTAAATTCCTTTTTTTCTAAGTGACACTGCATAAAATACGATCTAAAAGAAAAAGACTGCAGCCGGGCGTGGTGGCGCACACCTGTAATCCCAGCACTTGGGAGGCTGAGGCAGGAGGATCAGTGCGAGTTCGAGACCAGCCTGCGCTACAAAAGTGAGCTCAAGGCTAGCCTGAACTGCATAGCGAGACCCTGTCTCAAAAAGACAAAAAAAAAAAAAAAAAGACTGCAAATCAAAGAGTAGCCTATAAATCATAGGATATACTAAAAGAAAATATCAAGTTGAAGAAAACTGATATATTTATATGTAATTTTATCAGTTTATTATGTATTTGCTTGAAAACATAACACAAGAATAAAATTCACGTATAATTATAGTATATATTAGTGAAAAACTACACAGTTATTATTTAGCCTTTTTATCTTTCTAAATTGCATGTTTATTTTCAATTTTCTTTTCTTTTTTTTCTATATTTAATACAGGGTGTACAGGATGTTTTCAGCCTCTCAAGTGCTGGGATTATAGGCACACGCTATCATTCCCAGTCTCCATCGCCTTCTCAGTGTACCTGAGGGCGGGGCCAGCCCAGTACACTGGGGATGGAACCCCCGCTGCTGCGCTCTGCCTAAGCAGGCCCTTTAGTCCACTTAGCTATTAGGCCAGCCCTCCGTTTTGCAGACTGAAATATGGGAACTGAGTTTTCATAAGTAATTCACAAATTTAAGACAAATTCTGTTAGGTTTTGTTTTGTTTTGTTTTGTTTTTTTAATAGAGATATACAGCATACAATTTTACTTAGAGTTTGGTAGATTTTCTGGCTTACTTTATGGAAAACAAAATGCCTTTTCTCATTTAATTTGTTTTCATGTAGTTGCCATCGTCACTAGTCTAAAACATTAACAAAGATAGTATTAAAATATGTCTTACATTCATTAAGTTTACCAATACTTTATGAATATTGTAATATGTATAATATGGATGGAAGGGAAGAAATATGTAGTTTAATCCTTGATTACTAACTTACTGTTTACTAGAATCATCACAGGAATATTATGATAAAATCTCTACAGTGCAGAATGTTAATGAATTTCTTGATTATCTGAGTATCTTAGAAAAACAATTTGAAGTTTCAGTAATATTCAGAATGACCTGAAAATGATTACTTGGCTAGAAGTCATCATAACTTTGTAAGAAAAATTTATTCATGCTTTAGTCAGACACAATAGACAAATACAGGCAAGCGTTCTAAGGTTTCTTCTCTTTCCTGTCCCACCTCTTGACCTATTGATTCACGTTTTATTTTGCATTACATTTTACTTTTTCTGTGAAACAAATTTAAAGAGCCATCATTTTGATATACATGCCCAATACATGCCCATTGTTTTGGTGTAATTCAAATGCTATAGTCAACTTATTTTCAGGTTAATTTAATAACGATGGGTAGTAAAATAAAATAAAAATTAACCTACCTTCTAGTGATTTATTTTTACTCTCACTTTTTAAATTTAATCAACAAAACTGGTGATTTTTTTTTAACTGACCCTGTCAGTTAAAAAAGATGAAGACCTTCCAGTTCATGTCCACCATGGTGGCTAAAAATTTCTCAGTTTTTGAGAGGTTACAGCTCTACAATAGAGTAAATTACATATTGCATATGAGTTTAAATTCAAGTTACATTTTAAAATTCCACTTTGATGATATCATTTGTTAAAAATAAAGTGAAGTCAATGCCTAAGAACCTTCATATAAATGAATTCATTGAACAAATTAATAAAATAAATACAGTGCAAATGCTTCAGTTATTCATATTATGATACTAGATTAAGACGCATAAAAATAAATTTCATGGTTTTCAAATTGCTTGATGGCAATGTAACTTGATTCCAATTTTCATACAAAACAATAGTCTCTGTTTTATTTCACCAAATATTGTCAAATTCAATCCAGCAGAGATGATGTATGCTCACCACAAATTAGGGAGAAGAAATAGTCCATGTCAACTGAATCTGAAAACAGGTTTTTTTATGTCTCTTTTGTTGTGTTGCCTTCATTAAAGAATACCCTCCGTGTGTCAATTCATATTGCGCTTTATTGTTCAGTCTCCCCAAGCAAAATGTTATTACATTGTCTTTTTTCCCCTAAACTACATTCTTTTGGAAATTAACTTAATACATTTCATGCACAATTGTTTTGAATTGGCAAAAAATCTGCATGAGAAGTAAGTAAAAATTTAACATATTTCCTAAGGATTTAGACTAATGCTATAAACTCAATAAATGAACAAATTAAGAAAGCCAGTTTCAAATTGGTCACATTTAATTAAAACCTACCAGTTTCCATTACTTCACCAATATGCCCTGTTTACTTTGCAGTCATTTTTGCATATTTGTATTAGTTAGCTTTCTGGTCCCTAAGTCAAAATCAACAACAAGAGCTTTGTTTGGTCAGACAGTTTGAGTGGATGGAGACCATGTTTGGCCAGACCCAATATAGAAACAGTATGGAAGAATGATACAGTGGAGAAAAACTACTTGCATGTGGTAGCCTAAACAGATGGAGGGAGGAGCTGGAGACAAGATGAAGACCTTCCAGTTCATGTCCTCAGTAACCGTCCCCTTCTACCAACATGTCACCTCCTAACAGTACAGTCAGTTGTGGGCTCATCAATAGATTCCTCTGCCTAGGAATGTAGTGCCCCACCATCTAGTCACCTCCCGGAAGCCCTATCTCTGAACCTAAGACTGTTGGAGGACATTCTCATTTCAAACTGTAGCTATACTTTTTAAAATTGGCTATTATTTTACGTATTTCTCTGCTATTCATCTCTCACTGTGAGATATAAGTTCTTTCAGGGTAAGAACATCATAATTTCCTCTCCATTTTTAATTGACTATCTCCCTCACAACTAGACCATAAGCTCTGTCCCATTGAAAATGCTTATGTTTTATGCACCAGTGTCACACCAGTTGCTGTAGTACTCCTTGGCACATATAAGAAAAAAAATCAACAGATACTGGTCAAATGAGGAAATATATTTTGTAATCCATAAAGGGATATAGATCATTGCAGTATAATTTGGATTTATACAGATTACAAAATTAATAAGGAATCGCCTCTAAGAATCTAAAGGCTAGAAAGGCATTTGCATGAAGGATCTTGATGAGCTTGCACCCCTAGACATTTTGTCCTAATGCTAACTATAACTTGACTATAGTTTGTCTTATAGTCAAGTTATGACATTAGGAAGATTCTTTTTTCTTTTTCAAATGTTTACTCACTTGAGAAAAAAGCACAGCCATCCAATGGTGTTATGAATTGGAAACGCCTTCTGAAGTCCATTTGCACAACTGAAGAAACTAGCTTTAAGACAACCTTTAGATTACACAAGTTATAATAGACATTGCACACAGGGGTATAATCCAAACAGAGTGATGCTACAGCGTATCATGTGATGAAAAGTTAGAGATCTTCAAAATGAGAAGTGGTCCATTGAATCTTACCAGCAGCATGTGACAAGGCTTAGCTTGTCCAGTGCAGTTATTTGGTTATGAGCTAAGTTGAGAAGGTTATTTTAAATATCATGTGCCATGAACAATACAACAAGAAATTTTGTCAGTTTCATTGAAGTCATGCCATTGTGATGAAATTGAATCCTACATTTTAAGAAATGTCCTCACAGAAGACCAAAATCGGATTCATAGTTATAGTCCTGAGATGAAAGTTCGGAGTTCTCAGTAGTAATCATCTACCTCTCCTTGTGTTGAAAAGGCTCCTCAGGCTAGATCATAAAATGGCATTGTATTTACCTGAATTGTGTGTTTGTACCTAGAAACACTACATTGAATTTTGTGGGTAGAAATCAGCTTGAAAAATTATCAGATGGTTTTATCTTCCATCATAACAGTGCTCCATGTCCTGCACTGCTTTGGGAGAGCAGTTTTTGTCAACGAGAAACATTGCACTGTGTCCTGATCTGCTCCGGATTATTTACTGGATCAGGTGCTGGGTGTGACATCTAGACCTTCTTCAAAGTCAGAATGACCATGTATAGAAAATATTTTAATTGCTTTAGGACATCAAGGCAGCCATGACAGTTCAACTAAAGATACTTACGAAGAAAGACTTCCAGAACTGCTTCAGAAAGTGGGGAGAATGATGTAATAAATGTGTTCTCAGTAAGAGAGTAATTTCAGGTGGATTAATGTCAATCTGTCTTTACTATAATTTAAAAGTAAAGTAACCACGCACACCATATGTTTGAGTTATACAGTATTTAAAGAGAGAAACTGAAGGATTTCTAACAACAAAAAGAGCCAGTAAGCTTATACCTAGTGACCTCAGAATTAAGGATACTCCCTCCAAACTCATTTGTTTTTCTTTTCTTGATTCTGCACATGCTTACTTTCCATTGATAATGTTGTTAAGTGAAGAAAGTGAATGATAAAGACAAATGGTGGCCCTCTTGCTATGAACATAACAAAATACATGAAATTCTGTGATCGATGTTTTGGGAATACTAATTGTTACAAGATAGCTTTAGATACTGTCTCAGTTACTCTTCTCTCATTGCTAGGACAAATACACGACACCCAAAATGAAGGAAGGAAAAGTATATTTAGCTCACAGTTGCTAAGGCAGAGCAGCACAGGACCGAGAACAGCCTTTCTTGGCAAAGAGCAGAGAGCAAAAGGCAAGGGCAGTACTCAGACAGCTGCCTAAACTCTCATCCTCCTTGTATTTTAATGCAGGCTAACTACGCCAGGGAAGCATTCACACCCATAATAATTTTTTTCCATTAATTTTTTATTATAACCAGAATGATTGTGCCATCAAGTGCCATTTTTTTCAATTCTTTTATTGTTTAAATTTAACAATGGTTATATTACATATTTTCATCATCGGATCAGTTTAGATTAATACATATAGGTATATAAGATTGATCAAACAACTAAACATTAACCTTTCTAAATCCACATTACTTTTTTTTTTCTTTTCCCCCTTTTTATCTTTGAAAGTTGACATATTGCATATTGTCCTC
>PVJA010002328.1:0-24412 GCA_004027025.1 Myocastor coypus
TGGACTGGAGGGGAAAAAAAAAAAAAAAAAGGGGGGCGTCGGGGGACCGAGGGAGAGGAAGGCGGGCCAAGGATCGTGACCCAGCCTGCGCGCGGCCTGTGCTACCGGCTGGGACTCCGTGGGACTGGAACAGGAAGTTAGTCGCAGGAGCGCAGAGGCAGGGCAGAGGGGTGCAGGTAGCTTACCCGCGGCGGACGCACGGCCTGTGCTACCAGAAAACAGAATTTTGGTTTTAAGTTATATCTATTGAAATAGCATAAGTGAGGCTGGGGTGATAGCTCAGCAGTCTAAGCGCTTGACTGTGAAGTTCAAAGACCCAGGTTTCATCACTGATAAGACAGGCCATATCGCGTCTCCCCCTACCCCCCCACAACTCCCGGGCATGCCCAGCAGGCCACCGAAACTGGGCTTGGCGGTGCACACCTGTTATGCCAGAGCAGAGGACGATGAGACAGGAGGATCACTGTGAGTTGGAGCTGAGTAGCGAGACCCTTTATTGAGTAAATACACCAATAAAATAAATTTGAAAGAAATAAACAGCATAAATTGACAGAGGCAGGTTATATTCACTTTACCTTCTTAAAGATATGTATATAGCAATATACACATGCATATATTTTAAATGTTAATTTTAAAGGGTGAGAATATATTCTGAACATATTAAAATACTCATGCATACACACAGGCACCAGGGCTCACACACACACACACACATCACATCACATCACATCCCAAAACCTCAGATAATTTAACAAAAACCCGAGATGTTAAGGAAGTTTCCATGCAATTTTACCATTTTATTGATGCACACCATTTGAATTGATGTCTGTGGCAATGGCCATGGGCATATCCAAGTTACTTTATATACTACATATTACAGTCTAAAATTGAAGTTGCGCATATTGTCAGAGCTAATAACACCTCAACATCAAATCCCCTCCTTCGCAAGACACTATCACAGGCTCAGAGCCCAGACAGGTTTTCTTTTCTGCCTTTGACAGGTTCAAGAGAAATAAAGAGATTCCATGCCACTCACTGTCAGTTCTTCCAGAAATTGGATTTTCTTCTAAAGATAGTTCTCTTTCTAAATCCTACACCTGAAACAGGGAACTGAAATGTTATGTCTTTGTTTCTGTGATGTGTACAAGATATTACTGTATTTCCCCACATGTCTTGTTACTACCTAAATGAGACTGGGAGCTTAAGTATAATAGGCAAAAGATTTTTATGCAAAGATATATAGCATTTATATGACATTTCCCCAAGTGCTGGTGACTAGAACCATGGATAGTAGCACTAATTTAGCATTCAAGGCATAAAATTACATTGAATCAATTAACCAAGTTTTGTATCAGGTGATGTTTGTTAGTAAGACTCTCTATTTTCCTGGTTTTCCTGCAAGGGCATCTGTATCCACAAAGGGTCTTGTGTAGAATAGGCAGACTGGCTCAGGAAGATAACTAAGAAGAACTGGCTGGTTGAATGGTGCAGCATATGTTTATTAATTTCAATTTCTCAGATTATAAGTGGATCCATGTGCGACAGAGTAGGATCACCCTGAATCTTCTATTTGTTCCTTACCATGTCACTTTGGATCATTGTTGATAGGTCTGAGAAACTAAACAGGAAATTCAATAACCACATATATGCCTGTATTTCATCCAAACTCTATGTGTTGTTAATTTGAGACCCTCTGTCTCCCACTGTTAGGAATAAAGTCCTTCACCTGATGTATCTGAAAGCGCAAGAGGTGAGGTGTTTGACAAGGAAAATCATTCTGATGCCTACGCGCGCACACACACACACACACACACACACACACACACAACACACATCACAAAAAGTTACTAGCCGTGCTCTGGGCAGCCATTTCTTTATGCACAACCTATAATTCACGTGGTGCAGTCCAGAGAAAGCTTCTCAATTCTGCTGGGTGCAAATCAGTGGCACTTCAGGACACCATGTGATATTCTTTCAAAAGCGATTATTGATATCATGAAGGTAAAGAGTAGGAGAGGTCAGTGAATGACACACAGAAGTGAAAGAAATAGCACAGTTGAGATATATTGTGTACAAAGAGAGGCAAGAATCTAAAGGCAAAGGAGGGGCAAGGTTACATATGTACACATAATAAAATTTTCAATGAAGAGAACAATTTTGAAGAACAACAGATAATAGATAGCTATTCTCCACTTTTCTATTTTTCTCTCTCCCAAATTTGAAAACATTAGCCACAGGCTATGCAGGATTTTTATCAGATAAATAAGACTGTTGTACTTCTTTATTTACCAGTTTTCACTTACTCCTTCTGTGCTTACCAAAAAATTCCAAGTTCTTATCAGCACTCCCTCAACTATTCCCAAAGCTCCTGTCGTCAAGTACACCTCTCCTGGCTTTCCTTACTTCCTTTAGACCTGTCCAATTCTTGTCACTCAGGATTTTATACCAAATCTTTACATGGCCAATAATATTGTCCATTTGCCTCTGCACAGTTGGCTATCCTACTCTAGAAGTGGAATGGGGCATTTCTGGCCATCTCTCCCCAGTATGTTACATCACACCCGGCTCATTCTTGTCAAAGCTTTTAACTATGTTCAGTCATGTGATTTTCCTCTTGTTTTGTATAAATTTCTGTTCGTGCCATAAAAACTTGAGCTTTATGAAATGTCCTCACAGTCTCCTAAAGTACTACTGCTAGATCTAGAAATAGAAATATGTATCACATGTGACAGAAAAGCATGTTACTTATAATATGCACCTAAACCATAACTGAGAACTAGAACACTCATCCATGAAATACTTTCAAAAATGATGTTTGAGATTACAAAATTAATAACTCACCTTTCTGAGACAAGGCCATCCAACTGTCCTTGCCTGCACATCTTCCTGTTTTATTTAACCTTGCTATGCAAAGTCACCTTTTTTTTTTTTTTTTTTTTTTTTTTTTTTTTTTTTTTTTTTTTTTTTTTTTTTTTTTTTTTTTTTTTTTTTTTTTTTTTTTTTGTCTTTTTGAGACAGGGTCTCGCTATGCAGTTGAGGCTGCCCTTGAGCTCACTTTGGTAGCCCAGGCTGGTCTCGAACTCGCACCGATCCTCCTGCCTCAGCCTCCCGAGTGCTGGGATTAAGGTGTGCACCACCACGCCTGGCCTAAGTCACCGTTTTTGTCAATGTTTCAAAATAATAATTTATGCAATGTTATAATAATATTGGAATAATTTCTAAAGTCATGTTTCTATAACCCTGGGATATGTTGATTTTATAAATCTACAAATAAAGATCAAAAACATGGCAAATGTTTAAGATAATTTATTGTATCGAATGAAAAGTCTTTGAGCTTCAATCTCCCAAAAGTACTCCCCTTCACTTCAAACTCACACATATTCATCATTCTTGCTGCATACCATTTTTAGTCTTTGGAGACAGTGTCTCCCTATGTAGTGCATACTGTCTTGGAATTCACTATGTGGTCTGAGCTAATGCTGAGCTTGCAGCAGTCCTCCTGATTCAGCATCCCAAGTTCTGGGACTATAAGTGTATGCCAGTAGGTTGCCAGTTTTGCCCCTTTGTAAAGCAGTTCCTGAAATCCACTTTCATTGCTCCCATGGGTATGATATAACAATGATGAGGTCTGGGGCACAGTGTCGTGTGGGGCGAGTCCTGCTGCAGAGTGCCATCCTGAAAAAGTCAGGCTCTTAAAACATGACAGTGTATGCTCATCTACCTTACTGTCTGGATTTGCACTGTATAACTTGAGGCTTTTTCACATAGGTTATGGAAATAGACTTCATAATTTTGGATAATAACCAAAAATTTCTTAAATAGATACATCTGAAACCGAAATAATTCCTTCAAATCCATAAGCAAATTTGTACTTAGAATGTATAGTTCACACCTACTCAGAAACAATTTAACATGGATTATTTTTGCTTTCAGTGGCCTTTTATCCTCTTTATAAAGCACTTATATTTTATAGGATTTTCCCCCCAAAGTAGGAACTAATATTGCCAAATGAATGCAATTTATTACTTTTGGGTTAAGAACAGAAATTATCCAAAAAAGCTAATATTAGTTATAATTGTCAATGAAACACAAACATCATTTTTAATGCACTCAATAGAACCTACATGCAAATGAGTACACACATTTCTAGCCGATGGTCCTCACCTTTATTAATAACTTGGGTGTCCCCAAATTAGTACCTATGGCAACACTGCTTCTCCTTCCATTGTCATCTAAAAAGTTACTGATTTTCTCTTACCCTTGACTCCTTGAGAAGATATAGTCACTGTGAATGGAACAGAATATTTCCACAAGTAGCTGTTATTAAACATATAGATGCCTGAGTGAACATCTAAGTGTCATTATGGAGCCAAGTACTACACATTGTCTGCTTCAGTGATGTTTGTTCGTAGAGATTATAGACATTAAATATCAACCCTTTGTTTTGGCAGAGTGGTTTGCAAAGGGTGTATTGAATGTTGGTGCAATATTCTACTCTAATAAATACTTAGGAGCTCAGCTATTTATAGAAACCTTAGTCTGAATGAGAGAGCCACTCCTGTCATCTTCTCAGGAGGCATTTACTCAAGTGTTGCATTTGATTCAGTGAACAGTGTGCTGTAACTAGTATTTTATATATTCTTCTGGGTCTTCTTGTACAAAACGTCCTTGAAAGTTAGTTTAGGACAAGCATTAGGGAAAAGAACCAAGTATTATAAGGAACTAGAAACTTAACTGATGTCTTCATAGTTAGTTTCAACATAACATAAGTTATTGAATACAAGGGTAGTTGCAATTTTTCTAAATATCCTTGTGTAATGAAAGAAAGGATAAACTTACTTTGACTGCTAAAATTGAGTGTACTTAAGATCTTCGTGGAAGGAGAAATAAAGGATAGTCAGAAATGTCTCAGAATGTATTTTTCTTACACTTAGAAAGTAAGGTCAGTATAAGCCTCCCGTGCATCTAAGATTAGAAATATGTTTTCTGATTTATATTGAGTCGATAAGTACATTGAAAAGCACTTCAGGCTCACAAGGTTTTGATCAAATCATGGGATTACCCACTAGCCCAACCTTTTCTCTCAAAATATTATTAGAAATCACCTTCTCTAACACTCTTACTTTACAAAGAAGGTTAAAGAGATGCATAGCAATTATTTAGGGAGCTCTTCTAAGAAAATCTGAAACTGACCTCATTCAAGGCTTTTAATTTTTGATGGCTTGGTATGAATCTCTAGTAATAAGCCCCATTATCAGGGGCTTAGTATGTTGTTGAATAAATTTCTTCCATTTCCATCACTGTTCTGAATCTGAATTTGTCACTAAAATTAGAAAATGCTAAAATTAAAAATGAGGCATGACACTTCATAACTGTGTGTGAGCAGAATTTTCTCATTATAAATCAAAGGTATGAAACTTTTTTTCTTTGTATTCCATAAAATATTTGATAAAATTATAATTTTATTATCATTTAATTATTAAAATGATCATCAAATTACAAAGAATATTAAAATACTCTCTGCTTACTAGATCAAATTTTACTGCAGTTCTCTTCAGGTTATGAAATGCGATTACATAATTTTGATTAGGAATATATTGAAATATAGTTGGAGAAGACAATTGCTTCATTGAACAAGCTTATATAAACAGAAAATTGTATAATCTTTTCAATTTGATGATTATAAAACCCTGTAGTTCAGGTAGAATTACTTTAATAAATACCCCCAAAGCATAATGTTGATTAAAAAAAAAAAAAAAAAAGTAGTCTATCTTAACAACAACAACAAAAAAATCCGTCTACCTGTGTGTGTGTGGGGGGGGACTTCAATTGAAATGCTGAGAGAATGCTAACATTATGCTTATGTATTTGAATTTTAAGGAAAAAAAAAAAAAAGACTAGCTCAGGAACGATTTCCCTTTGCTTTTTAAATTTATAGATTCTTTCCTGTGGGGAAGCACTCAGAACATAAAAGAGTGGAAACAGAAACACCAGTCTATTCAGATGGAATCAAGTAGAGAGCTTACTCAGAGAATGTCTTCAAAGTTTCACCATTCAAATTGCCTTAGAGAAGAGAAACAGCTAGTTGATCTAATCATCTACATTTACATTGTGCACTTTAAGGAAATAGATGACTGCTTTTCAGAAAGCACCAAGTGGAGGCATTTTTAAAATTTCTAGTGCTGGTAAACTTTGATGTGTTAATATTAATGAAGTATATTAGCAAACAGTAGTAAAATTCTGTTTCTATCCTAGGAGACTTAGAAGGAAAAGAATTTATGAAAAGTAGGTTTCCATTGTGGTGTAAGAATCGTTAGGGGTAGGTATTAGTGAGAGTGCTAAACCCTCTTCCACAGGTAGGAATGGAACCTCTCGGGAGCTAAACCTCATGTGCAGGTGGGGTCTAATAACTAACAGTGTTAGTCATTATAACTGAATTCTGAATGTACTTGTACTGGAGAATAATTTAAATATGTTTTTTTCTGAATATAAATCTAAATGGCAATTATCAAAGAAATTAGACAGCTGAAGAAGGAACCTGATGCTACTAATAGATTTTTTCTTCTGAATATTCCTGAAGAAAAACACCATATAATAAAGCAGTAACTGTACCTACTTGAAAAAAAAAAAAAAACCGAAGAAAAAATGAGCTCATGGATAATGAATGTCATTACACCTTAAGAATTTTTCCAGGTTAAGGAGATAGCTCAGCAGTCTAAGTGTCTGCCTAACAAACACAAGGACCCAAGTTCCAATGCAGGTACCACCTGCTGTGCTGACTCCAGAAGCCCTGTGACTGTGCTGGCTGTGAAAGCAGCTCTGTTGTGAATTCCAGTAATCCTAACACTTGGGAGGCTGAGACAGGAGAATCACTAAATATTGGTTTTAAAATCTGGACCAGGGTCAGGCGAGATAGCTCACTGGAATAAGCACTTGCCTGGCAAGCACAAAGATCTGAGTTCAATCCCTGGTTCATAAAAATAAACAAACAAACAAATAAATTCATCCATCTGGACCATGACATAAATTAAGCACCAAAATTAGGTCAGGGTCATGAAATCTGGAACTAAGTTGTGACCAAATGTAGAGGCTGTTGTTCATACAGAAGGATATGATTCCATGACCTGCATGGAAATGAGATCCATGATGCCTGCACGGAGCAAAGGTTCCCAGTCTCTTAATGACTGTTACATGCACTTGTTGTTCCCGATTATACTGCTCATCTCTTGAAAAAAAAAAAAAAAAAAGCCTTATGAGCAAATGAACACAAAATGACATGATGCTTAAGGAACAGACGCAGAGTGAGAAGCTTGAAAGGATATGGTGCTTTCTTTTCCACCAGGGCAGTCCATACTGTAAATAGTTCATCGTCATTTTATCAGAATGAAGTATAATAATTGTAATGCTTACAAAAACTATTAAGAAAAGTGCTGCTTTTTTAAGGCCAAAGATAAAATACAGATGATTAGGTTAATGATTTCAATGGAGAATATGAATTATTGTGAAGAAATGGTATCAGTAGTCTACTAAATATGTTGTTACTTTTTACTTTTTACTTGTTGCTGGGACAAATACGAGAAGGAAAGGTTCATTTAGCTTACAGTTACTGGAGGTTTCAGTCCATATTCAGCTGGCCAAAGGCTGAGTGGAACAGAGCAGAGAGCATCCAGTTCATGCGGCAGAACAGCAACAAAATGGTGACAGAGGCAGCCAACCAATCAGGCCAGCAGAACAACAGCCTGAGTCTGTCTCTCTGTTTCTCTTTAAATTACATCAGGCTCTCTGCCTTAGGCTATCCGCCTCAGGCCACACCTATAATTCCCAGAATTACTCAGACCCATAATCTTATCTGTACTAAAACACACAATCCGAGTGGACCATCCGTCAAGTCTGAAACTCTAGAAATCCCCGCTTCATGATTGCTGAGATTTTGGGAGGTCAGCTAGACATAAACCATAACATATGTGAAAAAGTTTATTCTCTTATTTTCTCTCTGCCTTTATGGTTTGATATTTTGAGAATATTTTTCCATTGTTTTATATGAAGTTAAAAATTTACTGTATGAAATAATGGATAAAGTGACCTTTAAGGATTCAAATATTTCCTTAAACGCTCTGAACCTAAGAAATATTAATGGACCCTAAAGGTTAGATTATGAATAGTGGGTATTGGTAATGTGCATTTTTAAATTTGGACTAATTTCATTTTTGCAAATCTTCAATAGATACCTGAATCTTCTCTGCTTTCCTTCCTATGTAACTCATTCATTTCTTAAATAAATGTTTATCAGGATTCATGCTGCTTTACCTTTTTCGAGGCAAGCCTGTTCATTTAGAGTTTCTTAACTCTTCTATAAACATGCTGGTTTTTCTTCACCACCACAGGCTAATGTCAGTTCTTGTGTCATTGCTCAGAAGAACTTACCAGTCCACCCTGAGCCCAACAAAACATCTTGGCAACTTTACCCAGGAGGTCCTTTCTAGAGAAGCTTTCTCTCTTCTCTGATCTTTGCCATGTTTCACATCCTTAGTTGTTCACTGTCAGCATGAGTTGGACAGACGAGAGTCACCATGGTGTGTGGTGAGAAAATACCCGTGATCGGGTAATCTCACCATGGAGTGGGGAACTTTAGCCTCCACTGCAAGTGGGAAAATTTTCACATATTCTTCAGATTTATGTTCATATGAAGTCTCTTCTATCACAAAACCCTATAACTTTTTCAGGAGCTAGAGTCTCTTAAGCCCCTAGAAATATTAGTCCTTATGTATAAAAGCAAAAGGATAGAAAGAAAATAATCATGAAGCAATTGTCTTGTCTAACCAGAAATGGTGTCAGGAGGCATTCTCCAGTAGGTATTCCACCTCCACTAGGTTTTCATTTTTTAAAGAATTTTATGTATTTATTGTTTTTATTGGGACCAGAGTTCGAACTCATGACCTTGCACTTGCTAGGCAGGCACTTGTGTCCCAGAGCTATCTCCCCAGCCCCTACTAGGTTTTCTATTAGGTGAATACCACATAGCATCCCTTAGCGAGATGGGACTGAAGCTCTTGTTTATCCAGGAGGGGAACAAGTAAGGATAAGGACCCATATAGTGTCCTCATCTAAGTCTCTCATGCAGCCAGTATGAACAAACCCAGGGCAGTAACAGTGGAGAGAACCAGCTTCTAGGTCAACAGAGAAACTGATCTCCAAGCCAAGCAAATACATTGCAGGTCCTGAACAGTTTACCTGAAGTAGGTCTTCTAAACTTTTCTTTTGATGTCTCATACTCTCTTTGTCTTTCTGTCTCTGTCTCTCTGTCTCTCTTTGTCTCTCTGTCTCTGTCTCTCTGTCTCTGTCTTCTCTGTCTCTCTGTCTCTCTGTGTCTCTCTGTCTCTCTGTCTCTCTGTCTCTATTTCTCTGTCTCTTTCTCTTTCTTCCCTATAAATCAAAGGTCATAAGCTCAGCCTACCTAATACCATAGCTTCCCTTTTAGCTAGTTTGGAGAAATCCCCTTGCCGTGTCTTTTCAAGATGTTCCTTCATGTGATAACTGACATTATCTACCAGAACTGGTGAATACCGTGCATTCAAATCAATGAAACAAGCACAGGTATTATTTATTATTTTTCTATCTCTCCTTTAAGAGAGTTCCTAACACTTCTTGACCCTTCTCTCCCAGTCAGGCTTTCATCTGTCAGAAAACTGAAATCTTTTTCCTTTGTACTGACATTAGGTATAGGGAAAGGCAGAGAACTGGAGGATAGAGAGTCTACTGCATCCCACCATGAGGGAGAGAAGGGAACCCTGTGGCCTCTATGTTCTGAAGGCTCTTTATGAAGAGATCACAAATAACACACCAGGCTTCTCATTGTGCTCTTCGCCTCAGAAGGATCTCTAGTTAAAGAAGTTCTGTCAGCTTGAAGTGGGAATGTCAATGAATTATTTTACAGAGAATGAAGACTCAGAGAAGTAGTGGGAGAGGCTGTTAAATCAAGTTCTTTTCTAAAAAGTAGAAAATCATGCCCAGCTGCAGAAGCAGGGTCTTGGTCATCTATGGAATAGGGAACTACAAAGTAGTAGTGACAACTCCAACTGTGGCGATAGTACAATTGGTATTTACACAAAAGTGAGAAAATGAGGAATGTATCTCTAAAATGCTCCTTCACTGTCATAGTCACAAAGATGCATTTTATCTGAGCTGTGGCTGAGGTTAACAGTTTCTTAGTGCCACAAACACTGATTCCATTTAACTATGTGTGGCAATACTTTCCAGATCCATACTGCTTCCTAGGTGCCACCGTTTGGATCATAAATATACCCAAAGGACAAAAGGCTTAGATATAGGAGGAATAGTTCTGGACATGCATTAGTGGAAGGTGGAATGTTATGATTGATACATTGTATCAACTGGAGAGGTCTAGAAGCTTAAGGAAGTAACTCAGAAGCTCTCTATCCAATGGCATAGAGGACATGCCCTTACCACTTTGGGATGCTGTTCATTGTGTCAACTTCGTCAGCTCAGAATTGTAGTCAAGTGACTCAGCAGGGACAGGGTCCTAACTTTGCAAACATCCTGAGCCTGTGTACTAGGAGGGCATGCAAACAGTATGAGGGCTCCATCCATCTAAGGCAGGCAGGCTGGCTGTACACAATATAGGGGAGGAAAAAAGGCTTGCTCCTTCTCCTTTTTTTTTTTTTTTTTTCTTGCTGCTTTTCATTATCTTCTGCCTCTAAGAGGGGTTGCTCCTCAGCTGTGCCGCACTGCCTGTAGCCAGCTAATTAGGACTTAAACCTTCACAAAACTAAAATAAACAAACAAAATAAAGTTTTTACTTAACGTGGGTGTCAAGTATGTTGTCTCAGAAATGAAAGAAAAGGCTTGGGAGATAGCTCAGCTGTCTAAGTTCCTGCTTGGCAAGCTCAAGGACTGAAGTTCAACCTCTGTTACCACATTTTGAGTTGTAGACTACAAGGATAGAGCTGATAGGTATTTCTGAGAAGGAATAGAATATAAAATGTGTGCTGAAGGAATCACAGGAAACAGCAAGTGTCCACCTTTCATAGTCTCAAAATTGCAAAGATGAAAGACTTTCCTCTGAGAAGAAATCCTGAAAGCACCATGTGCAGAATGATGGTGGCCATATCATATTCTAGAGTGACAGAAATTTCTTCCTCAGAATTGGATGCAGAGTGCCCACTGATCCAGGAAATCTGATGCATACAGTCCAGAGAAAGGAAAGCCTGGATACTTCTGTAGTTGGCAGCAGACTATGGCATCATACGGAGTGAAAAATGCAAGAGGTGCGGGATTTACAAGGCTCTCAGTCCAATTTTAGAAGGCCTTGGAGACGCAGCAGTGGCCCCAGAGAAGTCAAGGTGTGAACCTGCGAGTGTGAAGGCAGAGATACAATGAAGATCAAAGAAATCTGGAAAAAAACAGAAGCACGGATCATCTAAGGAAATCTGTAAGAAGGGATGAAAGCTCAACCAAGAGAGAAGCTGTGGTTGTTGTGAGCACCAGAAGAGTCATAGGGCTGAAGCCATCAAAAAACTTCAGAGCTCATAATTTGCTACAGAGTGCCTCAAATGCTGCCCAGGGAACTATAAGATTTAATGTTTTCCTTGCTGGATTTTGACTTGTTGTTGTCCCATGACCTTGTATTCCCATTGGCAAATTTTTGAATGAAAATGTTTATTTTGTGCCATTGAATGTTGTAACTATTTAACTCTTCACCTATCCAGGGGCTTGCTTCTGAGAGTTTGCCTTACATCATAGAGGAGACGTGGGACATGGATTTTTCAGTAGTGCTGCAACATTGAGGGCTTTCACAACTTTTAGAGATGGACTAAATGTCTCTTGCATAAAAAGTTGTTCAAAGGAGGTGCAGCGATAGAGTGTTATGGTCCTAATGTAACACAACTTTGGTGGAAGAAGAGCTGCATTTTCACCTTGGGCCTTGGCATCATGTGCCCTTAGGTACACATTTTTAGCCTTTGTATAGACTACTCAGTCTTTATCACAGACCCATTAGTCTCCTGATACGTACTTACATGGAGTCCTGCACTGAGCTTGGATCGAACCTTCCAGCCTCCAGGGTGCACACACTCCCTGCTCACGACCTCATCCAACTCTGCTTGTGACCATCATGATGCAATCTTAGCATGTGTGATACATTTATATACCTTGTATCTGTTTCTCTAGCAAACCCTGAATGATACATGACTCAAATATGCAGCTGAGAGTGGCAGCGTATGAGAGAGTGCCTTCAAATGGGACTGCTGGAACCCAGCTTCTTTATGATTCGCTCTTGGGTTGTGCTCTCAAACACTGACCTGTTATGCTGCACTGTCATGCTTAAAACAGAAGGGCTACGAGACTTAGACAGCAGCTGTATTACTGTGAGCCAAAAGAAGACTCTTTTTTACGAGGTAGTTTTCTCACATATTTGTTGTTATGATAAGTAGCTCACAAACATACTGTTTGTACACAACTAGAACTGCTGGGAAGTTTCTTACTATAATTGCGCGAAACTTCTAATTTATCCTGAGGTAAGTGTACATTAAAATGTTCATTGTTAAATTCTGATTTTTTTAAAAATTCAGGTTTATATTTTTTCTTAAAGTAATCACTGTAAATTTTCTCAAAACTCAGGTTATTTATAACCTGGATATTTTTGGTGAGATAATATTCTGATAAATAAACATGATTTTTATAATGCATAAATATGTTGTCTTGACGTAGTGGTACTGTAGCTATTACAGTGATTTTCTCCCAACTGTACGAATTTCTGTTTAAGCTGTTATATTGTATATTTTTTCTATCTACACAAATCTCTTAGACCTCTCTTCAAGAAAGGTTTCTATATTTATGAATATAATATTTATATAGTGAGCCTAACTTCTTATTCTATTTTTGATCTGATTATTTGCATATGTAATACATGCAATAGTAACTATATGTACTATGAGTGAAAATTCAAAAATATGGGGATAATACACTGAATATAATGTTTCTATTTCCATCCCCTCTAGATTTCCACCCTCAACAGAATGATGAGCAGCATCGAGCATTGCCATAAATGTTTCCCAATTTCTTTTGCCTTTACTAACAGCACAAGCTAATGTACTTTGACAGACAATAAAGGGATGTGGTTATCGAATACATAGTCTTTGACTTTTCACTCTTGAATTTTTGTGCCTGTTCTCATGCCAGATGTATAAAGTAAATCAATCAGGGCTATGTTTAGAGAGGCAGTAACAATCACCTAAACAAGTCATTTTTCCAAGAGAACACAGAGTGTGACTCTGATGTTCAGGGCTTCCTTACCACCTACCTATTTGTAACCTTAATGTGTCATTGGGCCTCTTAGTTCATTGCCTCTGCTATGTATATCTTTATCGTCTTTAGCTTTACAGATTTTAAGCAAGTATGATATTATTTAATAATCATTTGCTTGTATCTGATGAACTTTAGCTAGAGTATTTACAATGATAAACTTCCCAGTAAATGTTTATTAATCCATCTTTTATAAACAAAATATACTTTAAATATATGAAATATATGATTTTTAATTTATTTGTAATCTTGTTGAGACAGAGTTCAACAAACTTGCTATGATGTTCAGGCTGGCCTTGAACTCACTTTTGTAGCACAGGCTAGTCTCTAACTTGCACCAATCCTCCTACCACAGCCTTCCAAGTACTGTGATTAAAGGTGTGTGCCACCATGCCAAGCTTATGCTCACTTTAATTTCCTCTTTCACCTCAATAATTCAGTGTTAAAGCATATATCACAGTTAGTTGATTGTGGTACACAGAAGTTATGTATATTAATAAAATGATGAAATGTTAAATAGATTTGGAATTAATGTTATAAGGTACATTTTGCAGAGTCCAGTAATTTTCACAATGCAATAAAGTTTATATGATAAACAAATGTTAGGATAAATTCATAGCTAGATATGGTGGCACACGCCTGTAATCCCAGCACTCGGGAGGCTGAGGCAGGAGGATCGGTGTGAGTTCGAAACCAGCTTGGTCTAACAAAGTGAGCTCAAGGCCAGCCTCAACTGCCTAGCAAGACCCTGTCTCAAAAAGACAAAACAACAACAACAACAAAAACCCCGGATAAATTCATGCCTTTTTTGGTATATATTGTATTCTACTATACATGGAATAAAGACTGATCACAATTATTTATTACAAAATTGACTACTATTGGGGCCCGGCAGGATGGCTCAGTGGTCTAAAGCCCCTGCTTGGGAAAGCTTGAGCGGCTTCAGGGACCGCGGTTCGATCCCCGGCACCACATGCTGCGCCAGCCCTGCCCTCAGGCAGGCTGAGCTGGCCATAAAAAAAAATGAGTGAATAAACAAACAAAGGTTCTGAAACAAGAATAAAAATAATAAATAAATTAAAAAAAAATTGACTACTATTGATAGTTCATCTAAACAAATTCAACAACTGATTTATTTCAGAAGGAATGATGATGTATATTAATTAATAAAATAAATACATAAATTAGTACCTGGAAAATTATCAGTGCACAAATAAATAAATGACAGTATGGCATTAAATTATTATTTATTTTGATTAATTTGATTGCAAAATATTTTCATATAGTCAAACCAATAAAATATCTATTGTACAGCTTTTCTTCAACTGAAAAGATGGGGTTTGAATTGAATTGAATTTTTTTGTTCTAAATATGTGGCTCTCTGGATGAGTATAAAAAAGAAATTCCACTTTTAGTTATTAAATTAACAGTTATTATCTCAGGCTAGAATATATTTTATTAGGCATATGCTTACTAACTATTTTTACTGTAATAAGTAGATCCACATCAATATAGAATTAAGGAGTTTTTTTGTTTTATTCTGGTTTGGTTAGTTTTTCTGTACTGGAGATCGAATTCAGGACCTTGTGCTTGCAAGGTAGGTGCTTATGGTGCTCAGCTATATCCCTGGCACAAATTAAGGAATTTCTGCCTTTCATTTTACTATTTCAAAATAACATTCATTTTTAGAAATAATTTTTTTGATTTCATATAGCAATAAAATATATGGGCTAGTGAGATAGCTCAGTGGTCTACAGTGCCTGCTTAGGTAAGCTTAGGCAACTGTAGGGACCACATGGTTCCATCCTCGAAACCACATGCTGTGCAATTCCCACATCCAGGACAGGGTGAGCTGGCTATAACATAAATAAAAATAAACAAATAAATACAGTTAAAATTTTATAACTATTAAAGTGTAAAACCTGGATTCAAGTGTGTTCAACTCACACTTCCGTTACTCATTCCTAAATCTTTACATTTAGAATCCACATATTTTCAAAGGTGTTAGGGCTTTTCCATTGATAGTTCAACTAAACAAATTCAGCAATTGCTTTATAATGATGTACATTGATGAATAAAATAAGTGCTAAATTAGTACCTGGAAAATTATCAGTACACAAGTTAATAAATAATACCAATATAACATGGAATTATGTTTTCATTAATTTGATTGCAAAATAATTTCATATAATCAAACCTATCAAATATCTATTGTAAAGCTTTTCTTCATCTGAGAAAATTGAGTTGGAATTGAATTGAATTTTTTTCTAAATATGTGGCTCTCTGAGTGAGTATAAAGGGGAAATTCCACTTTTAGTGATTAAATTAGCAGTTACTAACTAAACTTCCAATTACAGAAGGCATTAGATCTAGTTTCCGTACTGTACAAATTCCATTTTTTCTCTTATGGTAATCAAGAATTAAAAAGTTTGAAATATTTACTTGCATTTTCCAGCCATTGAGGATTTACAATGTTCTTAAGAGAAAGTTCTAACCTTTAGCTTACTCAGTTTTAGTTCTCATGTGTGACATCAAGTATTATAACTTTGTGTAGGATGTATTTATGTAACTTTGCTTTCAATTCATACCTGTACAGAGGGTTTCCTCTGAAAATACACAGTGATATCTGTTGGTATCATATTAGCAAGATATCCAGCTTGGGTCTTACCTAGACTTTTCTTGTGAGCCATGCTGCAGCATCATCCTATGGGTGGTGGAACAATGCAGAGCAATGCTGCACAAGGAAATGCCAGGCACGTGGAAGCAGTGTAAATCAAATGCGGTAAAGAAGGTGGATCAAAAGTTAGTACTCCGATCTAGACGTGGCAACCACGATGCCCTACAGTTAGTATGAACTGAGATGATGACAGAGTAACCGGAGATACTTCACCTTCACCTTTGCCTTGGGGTGGAGACTGCAGAAGCACTAAGCAGGCATGCAGCAGAACAGTGAAGAAAGCACAGATATTGGGAATAAATGTTGTTAAAGTTATACAAAAGAGCATATCTACATTATAGATGGAAAGATGACTATTTAATAATGTCTGAGTCTTTTATCTGTAAAAAATCATGTTCACCTGTTTAGTTGTCAAAAATATCTAAAAGAAAGTATGAAAAAATAGGACATTTTCCTGCTCATTGGAAAGAAGAACTACTTTTATTATTTCCGTTTGTGTATTATCTCATATTTATTTATCAAATACTTACAAAAATTATTTTGGACCAGAAGTTTTGGCACTGCTTTAACTGTGAACTAACTCTGTAATTCTAACTCATTCCCTGGTTAGTCTCTGACTAAAATGGTGGAGAAGACCAAGAAAAGAATTAAAATGCTTAGATTTTTTATGTAATAAAAAAGCTACCAACAACAACAAAAAAAATGCAAGTCCTGATGGTTTACTGCTGAATTCTATAAGAAATTTACAGAAGACATAATCCCAATACTCCTCAAACTCTTCAATGAAATTAAAAAGAAAATAATCCTTCAAAATCATTCCTGGAGGCAAGTATTATACTGATACCAAAACTGGAAAAAGATGCAACTAAAAAAGAGAACTGCAGGCTAGTTTCTGTCATGAACATAGATGCAAAAATCTTCCCAAATAAAATACAGTGAATCATTAAGAATATTATGCAATGTAGGGGCTGGGGAAATAGCTTTGTGGTACAAGTACCTGCCTGGCAAATGCAAGGTCATGAGTTCAAACCCTGGTCCCACAAAAGAAAAAAAAATTCTATAAGAATATTATACACCGTAATCAAGTAGGATTTATTCCAGGGATACAAGGATGATTCAGTATATACAAATCTTTAAATGTAATACACTAAATCAACAGAGCCAAATCCAAAATCTACATGATCATCTCAATTGGTGCAGAAAAGGCTTTTGACAAAGTGCAACACTTACTGATGTTCAAAGTCCTACAGAAAATTACCTCAGTCTGATAAAAGCCATCTATGACAATCCAATGACTAACAGAATTCTAAACGGGGACAAACTGAAAATCTTTTACTCTCAGATCTGGTAAAAGACAAGTATTTCCTCAGTCACCACTCCTATTCCATATAATTATGGAATCATTAGCTAGAGCCACTAGAGAAATTAAAGGAACAAGAATAGGAAAAGAAAAAGCTAAACTATCATTATTTGCAGGTGTCCTGATCCTCTGCTTGGAAGAACCAAAACACTCCACCAAGAAGCTCCTTTAATTAATAGGCAAATTTAGTAGCATATCAGGGTACAAGGTCAATTCTCAAAATTCAATAGCATTTCTCTACACAGATAACAAACACACTGAGATGGAAACTATAGAAATGATACCCTTTACAATAGCACCACAGAAAATGAAATGCATAGGACTCAATAAAACTAAAGAAGTAAAATATCTACTCAAGATGGCCATACTTCATAAACTGTTATACATATTTAATGCAATTCCAAACAAAATACCAACAACATACCTCACAGACCTCGAGAAACCATTCCTAAAATTTATTTGCAATCAGAAAAGACCTAGAATAGCAAAGACAATCCTGCACAACAAAGACAAGGCATAAGGCATTACAATTCCTGACTTAAAACTACACTACAAAGCTGCTGTGATAAAATCAGCATGATATTAGCAAAATAAGTCGACCTGAGGAACAATGGAATAGGTTAGAAGTCACGGAAGCAACTACAGACACACTCAGCTATCTTATCTTCAACAAAGGGGCCAAACATGAGTACTGGAAGAAGACAACCTCATTAAGAAATTGTGTTGAAAAAATTGGATCTCTACATGCCAGAAGGTAAAACTTGACCCAGAGACCTGGGTCACCATGCACTAAACTAAAATCAAAATGGATTAATGATCTAAATATTAAAACAGAAACACTAAATCTCCTGGAATTAAAAGTAGGAGGAAATCTTGATATTTTTGTACCTATGTTTATAGCGTCACAATTTGTGATAGTCAAATCTTGAAAACATCCAAAATGCCTGTCACCTGAAGAATGGATGAAAAAGATGTGATGTTTTTATACAATGGAGAATTATTCAGCTAAAAAGAATGAAAAACTCGAAGCCTTGATATATGTCAGTGTATCTTCAATATATAATCATAAGTGAAATAAACCAGACCTACATGTGTAAAAATAGTATAGTCTCTCTAATATAAGAGCTCAAAAAGTGAAATAAAATGGAAAGATATAATATAGTTAAATGGAAAATGAGAATTTAAGGTTTAAACAATGAAGAGAGAGCTAGGAGAAAAATCAGGAACCATGCCAGGGACAATATCATACAAAAGATGGTTAAGACAGTGTTCCTAAAAAATCTCCAACAGATTTTGAAACTAGCAGGTAAATGGTAGAATTTGCACCCTGACTAACTGTATTTACTGATACCTGTGAACTAATCAAATGCACTGAGGATAGCAGTGTGTAATACTAAAACCATGCTTTCAATAGCTATCACTCTAGTCTTCTAACTATGTACTGCTTCTAATGTCATATCAAATGTTGCTATGATCTCTCTCAAGTAAATGTTTGTTTAACAGTAACAAAGAAAGAAATGAAAGGGTGATAAAAGAGAATATAAGACAAGGAGAAAAGGCCATAGAAGTGCACTGCTATAATTTTGTAAATGGTTAAGTTCCTGAATCTCTGTGTAAGAACTCTTCTTTCTTTACTTTCTACAGGAATTTAAAATGTATGATATCTACAACTGATGGAAAATACCTGTTTTATGTTGTGTCTAAGTCATTTCATATTCAGAAAGATAGTGATGTTAAGCTCAAGTTCCTATGTTAAAGGGAATAACATCATTAAGCTTCTCTTTTGGAGGGTTAACAAGTTGACAGTCCAAATAACTGGAAAAAAGTAATACAAGACTAGCCAATATTTTGGCTCTAGCCCTTCAAGGCCAGTGGGGACACAGGACATCAAAGGACTTGTACTGTAACAACTTATAACTCAATGGAGTTCCAAATTTCCTTTTAAAGATTATGGGGCCACGGAAGAAAGAGATTGAAAATGTACAGTGTTCCTATGTTGAATCACCTAGACAGAAAACATTCTTCCATGCTTTTACATTTAGCAAAATAGTCAAGCAATGGCTGTGATTCATCTAGATGTCTGATACTGAGAAAACTTTTGCACATCTCAGTACATGGTTTCAAGGTAAGTCCTGAGGGAACCTGACTGACCTATTCAAATACAAAAATTACATTTTCTTGTAACACAGGTCTTGCTTTCTCTTGGTCTTAGCCATCCAGCAGAAAAGTCTAACAACAAGGTATAAAAAGGAAAGCTATGTTAGTACGCTGAGTTGTGAAAGGCTCAAGTCAACAGCTTCTGATAATGCCAGATGAGCTGATAATCCACTATAGTTATGGTCTATTGAATTGCATATACAGGTACTTTGTCTTTGTGCAATGAAGAGAAAGATCTGTACTAATGATGTTTAGATAAGAAGTCATGTCTGCATTTTATGCCCTGAACAATTATGACAAAGATAACATTATGCAATGTTCAAATACAATTTCTCAGTTAATTTCTAATTAATATGCTGCATATATTATTTATTGTAAAAATAATAAAAAGTATATTTTTAAATGTTTCCAGTTTTCCCTATGAGGGTCTAGATATCTAAGACATAGAGTAAGTCTGCGTATCTATCTATCAAACTATCTGTCTAGCCAGCTGTCTATGTCATGTAGCTAGCTAACTATCATCTAGATATCTCTGGAGCTCTATGGATGTAATGTCTTATTTATTTATTTATTTATTTATTTATTTATTTATTTATGCAGGACCAGGGTTCCAAATCACAACCTTGCACTTGCCAGGCAGGCACTTGTGTCACAGAGCTATCTCTCCAGCCCACAATACTTCATTTGGTTAAAAGTACTACAGATACAAATATCATATCTGGTCCTTTATTTAGCTTACATATTTTGTTCATGTCATATATATATATATAAATTTGAACCTGAGACATGATTTCACTATGCAGTTCAGGATGGCTTTCAACTCTCATTTTAGGCAATGCTAACCTCAAAATTGCAATGACCCTCCTACCTGTATCCTGCATGTTGAAATTACAGGCATGTACAAAGAGACCTTCCCGGAGAACAGTATTTGAACCTGTAGAAAATAAGTAATCCTTTGCTAACTTTCCTAAGCAGTATACTAGATTATCTACAGAATAATTTCTGACAATCTTTAATTGCAAGTCTATATTATTATTATTACTATTATCGTTGTATTCATTGTTAACATGAATACTTAACTCCTAAGTAATGCTTATATTACTTAAAATCTTCTTACATTTAAGTTACCAAAACAAGGAAGCAGCAAAAATGTTAGAGTTGTAAAATTTTATCTATGTATCTACTTGGGAATTTTTAAGCTAGTAAACTAGAAGACTTGCAGAGGTATATTTTTCTAGAACTTTACTTCTGTTTGTTCTTCAGAAGACTGATGTACATAAATACTTTGAAGAAAATGAAATAAACATCATTTCATCACTGTATATAGTTAGCATAGCTTTACTAATATTTTTGTTTACTTTTTATAATTTATTGTAGCACTAGGATTAAACTTTGGACAAGCCTTGTAAGCGCTGTACTACTGAACTGCATCCCCTTTCTTAGTTAATTTCTAATAACACTAACGACTTAGTGTATAACACTAATAGTTCGTTGTGCACTAGCATTCTGATTTGTTCTTACATCTATCAAGATCAACAACAACAATGATGATAATGACTTCACTGTATTGTCACATGATTAGATTGAGATATTTACATAACTTAAATGTAGAAAAGTATCACCTAATGACTACATGTTTCTACTTTTTCTTTAATTAATTTCACATTAGTCACTTTCTTATAGCTGAAATATAATAGCAGAGCCCTAGAACTTAAAGATGACAGATTTCTTTGGGCTCTTATTTCAGTCTACAACCCATCTCCCAACATGAAGGCAACTGCAGACTCCATAAATGAATCACTTTTTAGGATAACTGCCACTGAAGACATGGAACTTTGGGAGACATCCAAAGATAAATCCTCATTCTCAGATTTTGAACATGAAGTCCAGATTACAACTCTGGATGGAACATGTTCTCCACCTCTCTCTGTGTCATTTCTGACACAAATGACTGTATTGACTGCGGGTGTCAACTTCTAAAGAGAGATGGAGTTTCAGTTTCATTGTGGGGAAGAAGGTAACAGTATGTTTGGTTGAGTATTTGGCGCCTCTATGACACTGCTGGGCCTAGGAGGATTTCCTGGAAATTGAATCATGAAATATGATGGACGTTGTTAGAGAAGAAGGGTTCAACACAGAAAATAGGGAAAGTCAACCTTCCATTTCCCAGTTAGTCCTGTTGTCAATAGACAGATGTAAAGGTAATCATTTACTATCACTAGCCAGAAGAAGAAAGACTATAGGATAAAACTGTGACATCATAGCTTCTTTCTTATAAATATTATTAGTGAAAAATCCGAAAGATGGGACTTTAAAAGCCACCCTTCCAGGTTTTAACAAGTAATTATTATTTAAATTTATTGATTTAGTGCAAGATCAAATTACATAGCTCAGATTTATAATGATCCTCCTCCTCTCGCAGCCTCCCCAACATGGGGATTACATGCATCTGCCACTATACCCAGTTTTGGAGGCTAGCTCAGTGTGAGACCTGGTATGTGATACCAGGGATCAAACCCAGCTAATTATGCTTACCAGGCAGGCACTTAGACCACTGAGCTATGTCTCTGACCTTTTACCAAGTAATTATACACTCACTGTTCTCCATTATTTTAGGACTGTTTGTCTTAAAGGCCCTCATTTACGTTTATGTGCACTTGCCTGATATCCACTGAGTCACGGAATTACGATCTTTCTCATCTTCTCTTACCAAGAGGCTTCCCAAGAGCAATAGGAAAAACACGATGGTAGTCTCATCTCTAGTCCTGAGACTTGCTAGCTTATCTACTCCAAAATGTTTTCATATTCAGAATCTACAGAAATAAACTAAGGAAACTGTTGAAGTCCAGATTCTTATTACCCTGTGAAGACTGGTAAATAAATCAGTTAATAGCAATGAATTAAATGACAGTTATTTCCTATGTATAGATATGCCTGATTTCACTTAATATCACTTTAAAAGAGAAAAACATTAGAGAATAAATAAAATGAATATTTACTTATTCTTCACTTCTCTTTTTTTGAACTTTGTAAAGGTTTAAATTCACCTGAAGTATTTCCAATGAAAGAAGGAACAAAGTTTCTTCTTTGCTTGGCCAAGCTTCTACAGATTTTAGTAAATAAAATATCTCTGCAGGACATGTATTGTAGTAATAATAAACTTATATCTGGGCATGTGTATATTTTTATAATTTGCTTATTGTGAAAACAAGTTATTAATATTTAGGCCTAAATATTTAGGGCTCAGCTTGACTGAAATCAGGCCTTTCTAATAGTACCTTTGTCATGCTTAAGGAAAGGCACAAATATTCCTCTTGATCCCTAATTTGAAATTAATTGTCTTTTAATATAAAATTACTAGCTTAGCCAACAAAATCCAATGAAAGTTATAAGACATTCAGGATTTTTCTGGCTTCCCATATTATGTAAGTTCACACCTTTATTATTTATAAACATTTATTACTCATAAATTTTCTCATTAATGATTTAGCAAAGCACATATCGTGGAGGATGTTGTGCTAAAATGTAGAATAATTTGTAGATTATACAGCAGCCTGAGATTATAAATTTCTTTTAAACTAATAGGGGATGCTGTAGCTTCTGGCCTGCACATATTTTCTGTAGAAAAATTTAACATATCACTGAAAAGTATTTATGTAGACATTGGAAATTGGGATTTCAAATTCCAGATCGCTCATGATATAACTTCAGATTGCAGGAGATTCACTCTACTCCGGGCCTTTCTGTCCTCATATATAAAATGAGGGCATGGGGATGCATCAGTAAAGTTTCTAAATTTAGACATATATATTATTTTATTCCTTTTTTAATATTCTATCATCTTTTTTTCTTCAATTCCCTGCACTCTTTTATTAAAGTAATACACACAAAAGCAATAGGCCTATGAAATTGTGCCAAGAGCTCTGGAATGACTTTCTGTGAAAATCATTTTCCTTGCTTCTTGAAAAGCAGTGCAGAGATTCCTGCTGTCTGGACACACCTCAGCCCCCAGCTGCTTCGAGCCTGGCTTCAAAAGACTTTAGTCTCAGAGTGCTACTCAGCAGGTCTGCTGGCTTTCAGCTTCTCTGTGCAGCTGTTCACAATTCATAATGAACACAGTCAATAACCTCTTTTTTAAACAATCCCTGATATCTACCAAGCACAATTCACCTGTTTTTGCTGTGAAAATAATAATAGTCATGCACAACCTTTAATACTGAAACTTTTCTTTCAAAGTTTTGAATTGTTTTAGTAACCTTGAGAATGTAGTCATGACTTAAAAGAATGTAAATGGCACAAAAGTACTGCATTAGTATTTGTGTTATTTATTTATACAATTTCGAGGCTAGAGTAGTTTCATTTATCCAGCCACATATTTCCTAAATATTCTTCTGCCCATACAGATGTGTCTTTGACTCTGAAAATTTAAGTATACATTTACTCTACTGAATTGTATCAGGTATCCACCCTAAAATATTTCTACTCTATATTCTTCTGCATCTTACTTATTAACTGAAAAAGAATGTTCCACAATGTATTATGAATAAACAGTTTCTGAAAATAATTGTCACTAAATGCAATAAAACACACTGTAACAAATACATTCAATTAAAGAAACAGTTTTAACAGTTATCATTTTCCATCCAATAATAATGAAACTGACAGTTTTAGAACTGTAATGCAATTAGACTTTTATTAAATCATGCTTCTTGGAACAAATTTCATTAGCTAGCAACACATAAATGTGAATTGAACTTCTCAGTTTTACTGGCTGCATCCTTGTCAGTTTCATTCATTAAATACATCCTTATAATTCTTTTATTTAATTTAATATTTTTTGTTTAAATTTAACGATGGCTATATTACATAATTTCATCATCAGATCAGTTTAGATTAAT